>LPNX011117601.1:2241-41849 GCA_001517045.1 Pseudotsuga menziesii
CGGAGTAACTGAATCCCCCACTTGGGCCTCCACCACTTCGATAGCAAGCTTACTAACAATGGGCAAGCTTGGGAAGAACAAAACAGTGCTCCAAGGGACAAAGGGATGCAGACTCAAGCATAAAGTTCTGGCAACAATGGACTATAATTTCGATGCTCTTAATTTTCTCTTATGCTTTCAATGTACCAAGGGGTTCCTTATATATCTCTTCAAAGGGATACTGAAGGGTCGAATCCATGCGATCTCAAGGCATATGGAAGGCCAGGAGTCATATGAGTCGGATCCAAGTCAAGGAACAGTCCAAAAGGATTTGGATTTATGCACACATCCCGATGTACGCGACTATCAAGGGAATATCTGCGTATGTACGCGGTTATCGGGGAAAAAGCCACATATATAAATATTATAATGTTTTTGGGGATGATCAAGGTCACATCAAAAGATATAAAGTGGTCCAAAGGGGCTAATGAGTCTGTAGCGGGACAAGGGAAGGCCATACAATGTGTGATTCAGCTAGTGTGGTGAAATCCGCTATAACAGTTATGTTTCTGATTTTTGAGTTTCAAAGGAGAAAGGGAAGAAGGTGGAACGAGGTTTGAATGACCTTGTTTCACGTTATTCTTTTGATTCTCGATTCTATAGTGGAAGGAGGAAGGGGGAATGTGGAAGGCAGAGGGAAGGAAGGACATATTCAATGTGGAAAAGGAATTTTCGGTCACATAATGGATTTGTCAAGGGAGATCTAGACATCCTGCACATTTTAGGATTTCATCACACCCAACATAGTTGATCAAGTAATATTGACCAATAATTTCCTTACTTGGGGTATTAAGTGGTAAGCCTTGGCTTCTGGTGTAGTGCTGGAATTTTTGAGCTTTGCTCAATTTTTCATGCAATATCTATCAAAAACATTGTTTTTGAGAGATCAGAGCTTCATCCTATCGTGAGCTATGATACCATATTAATTTTTCACAGTGGTATAGGAACTGAAAACACAGTCTCACAAAGAATACAGACAGACAATCATAAAATTGGTAAAATGGTACTGCAATGGAAGTAGCAGCTCTGTATAATCAAATAAATACTGAATAATATAATACAATGATTATGCTGGAATCATGAATTCCAAGACAATTTGAATTCCCAAGGAGGTCATTCGAATTGAATGAGTGAGTCTAGATTAACTGAATGTAAGCCACAGTCAACACTCAAGTTAACCACTGATCAAAACCCTAATTGACTCAACTGAGACCTAACTGAAGTCGAAGTGTAATAAATGACTGATTCTAACTGAAATTAGCTCAGACACATGTCACTGCAATCCAACCAACAAGTGGTAGTGCATTAATGACTCCAATGAACCTTGATGAGGTTAACTAAAGTGTAACTGACCATCAGAAGTGGTTGGAGGTGCCCCTATTGACTCTAGTTCATTAAATAATCAATTTAATGAAGGAAAGCACCTTCACTATTCTGTTTAATTGATTTTAACCATCAGTTAGTAATATGGGGAATTTATGACACTCAGATCACCCCCGGAGTGCTCCAGTTAGCCTCCTCGAATATAGGAGAAGGCCAAGTTAGCCTCCTTGACTAAAGGTAGGTGTGTGTGTGCTCATGCTGATGTTATCTAGTGCTCCTCTAATGCCAATTAAGTTAATAAAACTTAGGATAGTGGTTTAACTAGGCCAAATTAACAAAAATGACTGCGTATGGTGGTAAATGTCTCCAGCAGAGATATGGGCGAAGATTTGATCTATGGTTCAGGTTGATTTCACAATGGGAACATGCATGAAGATTAGCAATATGAAGGATTGTGAAATAGGGTAGGGGCCACATCATGGGATGGTTAATATTTCTTGTAGATCAATATCTATGACTGAGGTTTATTTCACATTTTAAAGATGCAAGGAGAAATAAAACTATGATGGTTGTGAAATGGAGATAAAGGGTGGATAGAATCAATAGTGTATATTTAATCTAGGGAAGATATAGGGTTTAGGATTCATTTCGCAAGGGAGACATGCTCACTCTGAGTTTGGAGATAAATTTGTGAAATTTGTTAAAATAAAGGAGATCAGTGGCTTAGAGTCAATTGAGTCAGATGATTCAAGTCATTTAGTACAAGTTTCATGCCTTAAGTTTGATGATTTCTTAGCTGAGAATATTCATTCTCAATTAATGAACTTCCACAAAACCAAAACCTTCAGATTTAAATCTAATATACTGAAGATGTTTCTTTATTTCAATGAGGAGAATTTGCAGCTACCAGAAATCATATTGACTAAAGAAATGAACAAATATTATACCAAATTTATGGACTTCCTCATGTCATAAGTTTAAAATGCTATTTTTTCAAAGAAGTTTCAAAGGGTACTGCCAGAGATGAGAACTATTTTGTAGCTTTCTACATAGAAGAGGATAAGTGATTGATTTTTTTTAGAATGTAACAGTGATCAGATTGTATGGTTTTGTGCATTCACCTTATATGTTTCCTTATTTCCTAACTCCTGGAGTGTTCTTCACGGAATTCATCAGATAGAAGTTAATAGTAGAGACAAAACACACACAGAACACTTTTTAAACTTCAAGAAGTCTACTGAAATCAAGTATCCATGGTCTATAGGGAAATTTGTCATCAAGAACCAACCTTCTTTGCCAATGATTCATAGCTCACTTAGAGAGATGAGATTTCCGACAGAGCCTTCTATTTGCTATAATCCTCATCATGTTATAGCAATGTTGGGTGTTATAACGACTAGATTAATTCACCTAATATTTAATTATCAGCCGGGGTTGGTAAGCTTAGATTTGATACAAAATATATTCAAAGGTAAAAAGGCTCCTAGGGTGTCGTGGAGATATTTTAATAAAAAAAAGATCGAAAGATAAAAAACTGAGTCAAACTCCTAAAATTATCTAAATAATTGGATTGGAGTGGAATATCAAATTCTAAAAATCCACTAAAAATAAATACATAAACAATAATACTTATAACTTCAGACACTAACTCATACATAAAAATAAATTATAACAACGGAACTGACAGATAATCAATTAACTACTCCTTAAGCAGAAGGTTGGGGTAAAAGACATCTTATCTTATAAAGAATATAAAACTGAAAAAGCAAGTAGAAAACTTAATAAAGATATTTAAACTTTATTTTTCAATACACACATAAAAACAAGAATGATTCCTATGATTACAAATAACTTAACTTCCTCTTAAAAATAGTACATCTAACCCTAAACTCTATATACAAACGAAGATGACCATGACATAAAACTATAGTAAAACAAAATCAGTATTTAATATTAAAGGAATAAAACAACTTAATTCATATGTAAAAGAAAAATGCTAAAACTTTAATAAATAACTTAAAACAACCAAACTTTAATTTAAATGCTTAAATAAAAATACCAACTACAAATATAATCCAAAGATTAACAAAACAAAACTAGAAAAAATATGAAAAATGCATAAAAACAGTAAAAACAAAACCAAGGGTTAAATGACAGACTGAGCAGTAGGTCTGTAAAGGGTGACTGAATGGAATACTAGACAGACAATCCGAATGGCGGTCCGTACAGTAAAAATGGTAAAAACTAATCTAAATGAACTAATTCTTCAGCTGAAGTTATGTAGTTCTAAACCTAATGCACAGAATTAACAAACAAAACTATTTAACCAACAAATTAACTTCAAACTAATTCTTTAAACAAAAAGAAAACATTGCATTGTAAACTAATTAATAAACTGGAATTAACTTGAACAAACTGGAAATTACCTTAAACAAATTCATGGTAGAAAAATAAATAAACAAAACTAAATTTAAATAAAAGCAAACTATTCTATATAAATAAACTAATAACAGGAAATAAATAAACAAGACTATATTGAAATGAAAACAAACTATTCTACTTAAACCAATTCATAACTAATCAAAACTAAATTCAAATGGAAATAAACTATTCTACTTGTTTGAAACTAAAAACTGAAAGCAATACTAGAATGAATTGACTAACTAAAAGCAACTAACTAAGAACAAAAGACTGAAAGAAAATGACTGAAAGTAAAACTATGCGCACATCTACTTACTTAATTACTGAAATAAAACTAAACTAATGCAATATAGGAAATAAAATACTTACTTATCTACTGAAAGAAAACTAAATTAATACAATACGGGAAATAAAATAGCAGCTAATGAAAACAAACAAGAAATTAAACTAGATTAACTAAAATAGAAAAGAAAGAACTAAATTAAAACAAAGCTAATGAACGTCTGGTTGATGAGGGACCCTCTCAACAATGAGGGGTGAAGTCTGCTAACTCCTACTCAAACGCAATCTTCAACAACAATGTATACAACTCTTTATTCAAGTTCAGAAACATAATTACAGTGCTTATAAAAACTATGACTAACTTTGGCTCTCGATAACTAACTTTCTCTTCATTCAGATACTGATATATATAGTTTTACACAATATATGAGAAAGTCGACCTTTAGGGTCGACTTCTCTCTAATTTTAGGCAATATTTAAAGAACATAATTTATTTGCAACCAACGCATGGTATGGCTCTTCATTTAGTGTGATCGTTGCATAACATGACGAGTTTGGTCCTTCTAAGTGTGGAAAGGCTTCTACAACATGGCATGATGTTCTTCCTTTGCGTGGGCAGGTCCTCTTCATCATAGTGTGAATCCCTTCCTTGGCGTGGAGGATGGATTGGTGTTGAGCACGAGTTTGTACACAAATAGTAAGTTTTTGGAACGCAGGTCATTCTATCCCTTAAACTCGTGGATAACGAGAAGCTAGGTGGCGATCCTTCTAGAGGATGGGTTAAATGTATCAGTCCAACACAGAGATGGTTTGCATGATGGCGAGCGAAGGAGATTTACAAATTGCTTCATGTTTAAATGTCCAAAACTGATTACGGACAATGCACAGGATGATAAGTGAGCTGAATGACAAGATAAATGGAACACTGAACTGTGAGCTAGATGTAAAGTGCATCAATCTAGGGTACACATGGAAAATTATCAGTGAATCTCACGCGATAGCTGGATGAGGAGCTAAACACCAAGATGGATTGTGAGTTGGACGTATGGTGCGAAAGGAATACTGAATACATTTTATTGTTAATTTTCCCAAACGAACTATAAAATATGCAAACAAATATACATATTGTAACCAGGAATAACTCACCTTCTGCAGACAGAAGTTGTTCCTCTGGTCTGAATGGTTCAGATCCAGAACAAATGAGTGAACGACAAAGGATGAAGACCCTCCCTAAATGTTGTAGACACTTGGAATGTCGCTTCGACAGTGAACCTGTGTACCTGCAACCATATCAAACATGTAAACACATCAAAGCTACCAAAACATCATCTACTTATCCATGTCAATGACTAAGGAATCTAACAACATTTACATGTGAAATCAAAACAACAGTAATGTGGGATGGAAATCAGCTTTGCATTAAGATGAATGGAGAAGTTTACAACCAATTAATCCTTAGTATCTACATGCATCTCCATGAAACCAACACTTCATCCCCATAAGCTCCAACTATGCTCTCTATTCTCTCAAATGGCTTGGGCCAAGTGGTCAATCCAACATCATAACAATACCTCTATGGTTCTCCCCCTCAACCATGGACATGAGCTTGCATTTATAAGGATCAATTGATAGGAATGGTTGAGAGATTTTTGGATGAGGTGGCCTCTAAGATCATATGATGGGATATCTCGAGCTCAACTGACCCACAATGATAAGGATAAGGGAGGAGATGAGGCTCATGATCTAGAAGCCTTGAGAAAATTCTCTTTTTCCCATTTTACCTAGGGTACCTATTTTCTCGTCTTATGACAAAGCGGTTTAGGTTAGAAATGCTTATGGAACAAAAGACATATGTGGTGGAACCACTTATGGAAAACAATATGCAGGTGGTGCAAGTAAGGTACCGCTCATGGTTAATGGTTTTAATGAGCTTGAAACCAAAATTAAACTATGCGCTCAACATGGTTTCATTTTTATGCAAGATTGAAACCAAAAGGGTAAACTATGCTTAAGGAGTGGTTTTATTTTTTAACGAGCTTGAAACCAAAAGTAAACTATGCTCTCGAAAACCTGCTCCTACCCAACATGATATATAGAGGTTGGTTGGTTACCCCCCATTTCATAAAAGCTAGTGGCTTAGCTCCATTATGATGTCCATAGACTAAATCCACTCCCCCCATTTTACCAATGATGGGAGGAAGCTAACTAGAAGAAGGGGAAGGAATCATAAGAACATGCGACACATTCAGGGTAGTATGATTACTAGGAGTAATGCGATGGTCAGGTGTAACAAAGGAAAGCTGATCAATGGTCACAATCTTTCCATCATGGGGAAAATGAATAAATCTAAAGAGTGTGCACACAACAGCCTTCATGGCATAAACATAATCACATCCAAGGAGTAGATTGAAATCTAAAGGACCTTGTACCACCCTAACATCAATGCAGATAGTTTTCCCTCCTAACATAATAGGCAAATAAGGAAGGATCCCTAAAGGTGCAGTAGGTATTCTATTAAAAGCTAGTATCTGATCGCTGGCTGGCACAAGCTGAGGAGAACCTAAATCTTGCCAAGTAGTTGAGGATATAATACTAACAGAAGCCCCTTCATCAACAATAGCCCTTCATCAATAATAGTGCGAAGTATCTGCCTAGAAGTAACATTCACAACTATTTGGAAATGAACACTTGAATGAAGACGAGACTCTATTAGGTTACTCTAGTCAAAGGAAATAACCTCACGACAACTCCTACGCTTAACGATTCCCGAACACGTCTCTAAATTATCACTCAAATTTCTAAAAGTTTTAACCTAGTACTACCGTTAATTTTATCTTATGCGTTTAGGTGGAACCATGGAGTGAAAACTTGAATTAAAGAAGATGCACACTAAGCTATATGATAATGCAAGTTTTTCTCTTCAATGAAATTTTACCTAAGAGAGGGAGAGAGATTTATTTCTCTTCCAAAGAATGCACACCCAAATGCAAATGCAATTCTACCTTTTCAAACGAAAAGAGAAATATCAATGGACCACAAACAATATTCAAAGCAAATAAAAAAGAGATCTAGAGAACATCGAACATAAATAAACCAAAAATGTTTCCTATCTTTTCATGCTTGAAAAATATGCATAAAAGCTTAATGGAAAGATGATTTCACTAACATTTCCAAACAAAACTAACTCTAATGCACGCAAAGTTGAAAACATATATTTCTTCTTAATGAAAGTAAGATCTAGAAGTTCAAACAATCATGCACAAAACAAGAAGAAAATCATTCAACAAACTTGTGAATAAAGCAAAAGAGAGAGAAAACTAGAAATTCTCTTTGAAACAGACAAGGAAACAAAGAACCAATCTTTCCTACCAAGCACTGAAAAAAAGCCATGCAAAAGGAAACAAGAATCACCCCAAGCAAAGAAAGACTCAAAACAACATGGATCACTCATGCATTCCAAGTCTAAAACAAACCAAAGCATACTCAATAAAATGAAATGTATATTTCCAATTCCAATGAATAATATCTACAGAAAAGAGAAAGAGGTTTCAAGAAAAGAAAATAATGTAAAATCCAATGCAAGAAACATAAACTCTCTTTGAATGCAGAGGGAATATAACAATCAAAGAGACTACAAAATACACAATTCATGGCCCCTCTTGGCCGTGAGGGAGCATTTTTTTTTCAAAAATACACTTCATTTTCATCAAAAAGTAAGCCAAAAACACACAAAAATCAAAATACAAAGTCTAGAACAGGGCCTACCTGGCACCGCACAGATGAAGTTGCTGACATGTGGTTTTCAGGTAGAACCACTTCTTGCTCACTGGATTCAGGCGGTGACACCTCTTATGGCTAACCGGGTTCAGATAGTGGCACTACTTATCACCAACAACATAAGAGCAGTTCCCTGAATAGATCCAAAACACAAGGAGAATGAAATATCAAGTTATAAATTTATCAAATCAAGGAAAAAATTGATGGATTGACAGCAACAAAGAGTAAAAAAAGTCAAAATAATTCAGATCTGAATAGATTTGAAAGTTTCAAACCAAAATTCACCGAGTTAGGTGGCAGATCTAACTGAAGAGAGTTGGAGATGGATCCTGGATTCGAACAATAGTTGAAGAACTGAGGAAGATCAGATCAACTGATACATATATCTATTCACCAGTGGAGTCGCCAAATTTGTAACCAAAAATATTTAACCTTCTGTAGACAGAAGCCATTCCTCTAGTTTGAATGGTTCAGATTCAGAACAAATGAGTGAACGACAAAGGATGAAGACCCTCCCTAGATGTTGTAGACACATGGAATGTCGATTCGATAGTCAACCTATGTACCTGCAACACCATCTACTTATCCATGTTAGTGACTAAGGAATCTAACAACATTTACATGCAAAATCAAAACAACAATAATGTGGGATGGAAATCAGCTTTGCATTAAGATGAATGGAGAAGTTTACAACCAATTAAGCCTTAGTGTTTACATTCATCTCCATGAAACCAACCCTTCATCCCCATAGGCTCCAAATTTTCTCTCTATGCTCTCAAATGGTTTGGGCCAAGTGGTCAATCCAACAGCATAACAATACCTCTATGGTTCTCCCCCTCAACCATGGACATGAGCTTGTATTTATAAGGATCAATGGATAGTAATGGTTGAGAGATTTGTGGATGAGGTGGCCTCTAAGATCCTATAATGGAGGATCTCAAGCTCAACTGACCCACAATGACAGGGATAAGGGAGGACACAAGGCTCATGATCTAGAAGCCTCGAGAAACTTTTATTTTTCCCATTTTACCCAGGGTACCGCTTTTCTCCTCTTATGATAGAGTGGTTTAGGTTAGAATTGCTTATGGACCAAAGGCCATATGCAGTGGCACCGCTTATGGCAAACAAGATGCAGGCGGTGTGACCAAGGTACCGCTCATGGTTAACGGGGAATGTGTCGTGCTGTTTATTTTTATGTAATATTGACAAACAACATGGGTTTCGAATCCAAGTGATGGGATTAAGGGAAAATATGTAAGTCAAAGGTCTTATCACATGGTGGTGACAGAATTTGGGTATAACACATATCAGATAAATACATTTAAAAATGCTTTAAATAACATAGTTTTGAGTTAATAAAATCATAAAAATTATATTAATAACCACAACTATAATAACATCAAATTTGTTCTTACCTTGTGCCGAAATAACAATCTGTATGACATAAAACATACTAAAGAGAATAAAATATGTGTTTAAATATGTTATTTAATTGCCAAAAATGATAACAAAATGAGGCTCAACATTCCCCCAAACCAGAGAAATGCCAGGTCCCACCGAGAAAAAATAAAAATGATTAAGCAAGAAGGCAAAGTTGCGCTAGTAACTACCTTCTATTTGGAAAATGAAAGAAATAATTTAAACTTTAATCTTATAAAGGAATATTTATTTTATGTCAAAATAGAAAAAAATGATGATGGGATAGTAGAAGATTTAGATTTCTCAGGAGACCATACTATTATAGTAGAATTCAAGATATGTATCTTTTAACAAGCATATGCATTCAATGAATAAATTTTTAAAGTTTATAACAAGTTCAACCATTTCCAAAGTAAGACTTTGGAAAGCTTGAACATATATTGCAAATGCATCAATGTCATTCAAGAAAAATAGTTTTCATGTGTATTTAGATAAAAAGATGCTAATAGTAAAATGATAACAAAAGAAATTTTAAGATCAAAGCATCCATACAGAAATAAAACTAAATTCAAGAACAAAAATTTGGTTGACAAATTTCAATCATCCATGCTATAATACCACAATATCTCATTCAGACCATTATCTGAATCATTAGTCAAATCCTTCATAAATTCTTCCAACAAATTTCTTCATATTTTTTTGTAAAAAACATGCTTCATGTTATAACCTAAAAACACTTTAACATTTGTCAGAGATAAGCAATTTTGTCATAAAAAGATAAAAGTAGACATATTTTGTTCCTAACATTCCTAATCCAATCCTAATCCTCCCCCAAACCAAGGATATGGCATGTCCTTATGGAAAGGAGAAGAACAATTTATTTTAGATAAAGAAAAGTGCAAGTATGCTGTCATTATTTTATAAAGAAAAGAAAAATTAACTAGTAAAGGAAGGTGATTCAGAGATGTGTATTTATGAAAAATAACAGTGCAGAGAAAGACCATAGAAAGAGATAATAATATAATCGAAAGAATGCCATAGGAAAATCTAGGCATATATGCCTCATTGTAAAGATATCTTGTCATCATCAAATACTTTAAGTTTACCCCGGAGTGTGTGAGAGATGTAACTATGGATCCCATTTCTAGGATAATAACATCCTAGGTATTGATTGAATTAGATGGCCAATTCCAAGCCCAACATACAACGATTCTCAAGTGACAGTAAAGAGAATGGGCCTTAACATTTTATTTATAATAATTTTTCAAAAACTTCATGTATATGATCATTATTTTACGAATCATGTGCATAGTAGTGCATTAACTAGACCTCTTTACCTGATATTGCCCCACTGCCAGTAGGAATGTTCAGTACCTTGGTGGGTTTATCTTGGTACCATGCAAATATAGTCTTCTAGTGAGCCTATTCAGTACCCTGGTGGGTTTACTTGCATTTATCAAGCTTCCTATTTTCAAATTTTTACTTAGCATTGACCTGCTGCCAGCAGGCCTGTTCAGTACCCCAACGGGTTTTCCTTGTGTATAATGATATTAAATATATGGAAGTCGATTGGTACTAGAGCGTGCTAAGCCCTACTAAAATACATAATTCAATTTTATAGAAATAAACTTACAAATAGCTTTTCATACCAGCCTTAATCGTAAATCATGTCAAAAGAGAATAATTTAAAGTTGTTCTTTAACCTCAGAATCCATCCTTTTGAGAAGAGATAAGTAATGTTCCCCATAGGTAAAAAATTCCACCTACTCTCGATTTATCACAAAGAGATATTTGAGAGACAAGTTTTGATAACAAGTACATGATGAGCTAGTAATCCACAAGCACAAGATGAATGATAATGAAAATAGTTCTTATCAAGCACTGTTTGAAATAACAAATCAGAAATATACGTGTCTAAAACAAAATATCAGAAACTATCTGAATCATAAAAGGAGCGGTTAAAAATGATATGCAAGGATTTATCATTAATTGTCATTACAAACTGTAAATTAAAAAAAGGTTAAGATACCTTACGAGCATAATTACCTTTTCCAGATAATAATTCATGAGCTTCTTATAGAGATAAAGTATCCATGATCAAACTGCAAAACCACTTGTTAGATGATTCAATTTATTCATTACAACATAGAAAGCAAAAGAGTTGCACATAATTTATTTTATCAGAAATGACTCTCATTTATTCATAGAAGCAAAAACATATCTACATATATACAAGTGAAGATAACCCAAAATGATTTCATGGATCAGGAGGAGGAGGAATAACTTCCTCTTCAATCAATTCCATTTCTTTGTGTTGTAAAACATTTTGTATGAAAACCTGTCTAGATGTTGGTTGATGATAAAACCTAAGTCTATGTCCATTCACTATAAAGGAAACTTCTGAGCCATCAATTGGTTTAATTTTTACTGATCCATTGTCAAAAGTTGTAACTACCTCATAAGGGCCCAACCAACGGGTATTTAATTTTCCTTTAAAGTGTTTAAACCATGAATCGAATAGTAATGACCAATATCCAGTATTAAATTGCTTTTTTTTGATAAATTTATCATGCCATTACTTCCACTGACTCTGTATTAACATGGTTCTTTGGAGTGCATCCTGTCTAATTTCATCTAATTCATTAATCTGTAGGGTTCATTGTTTCTGTGGTTCATCCAAATCCATATTTAACTGTGCTTCCATACGAAAGGTTTTAACTTGAAATTAAATAGGTAAAAGGAATTGTTTTCCATATACCAACTCATAGGGGGTATGTCTGGTCGTATTTCTCCATGTTATTCTATAGGCCCATAAAGCCTCAGGAAGTCTATCTGCCCAATCCTTATGATGTAAGTGAATGGTCTTGGTTAAAATAGCTTCTAATACTTTATTGGTCGATTCTATCTGGCCATTGGCTTGAGGATGGTAAGGTGAGGACTTACAATGTCGGATACCATACTTCGTAGTGAGATATTGCATTAATTTGGAAGTGAATTGGGTACCTTGGTCTATGAAAATTTATCTAGGTACACCAAACCGAGTAAATATTTCTTCATATATGAATTCTACTACATATTTCTCTATAGCCCTAAATAAAGCTTTATCTTCTACCCATTTGGTAACATAATCTGTATAAACCAAGATATATTTATTTTTATGAGACATGGGAGAGGTTGGTCCTACGAAATCAAGAGCCCATTTTGCGAAAGGCTCAATCATGACTTGTGGCTGTAAAGGAATTTGGTCTGATGTTGTGGGTCTACCCATTCTTTGAAAACTATCACATCCTTTGACATACTTGGAAACATCCTTAAAAATGCTTGGCCAGTAATAACCAGAGTGTAGTACTTTGTATGATGTCCGTTTATCCAAAAAGTGGCCTCCATATGGTCCATCACGGAATGCTCAGAGAATGTCTGTCATTTCATCCTCTCGCACACATATTCTAATAATAAGATCTAGGAAAATGTGATAGAGGTCATTATCAACCCGGGGATACTTAGAAATTTGTACTATTATGTGGTGTTTCTCGTATGGAGCCAAATGGTGTGGTACTTTTCCAGTCGCTAGATAGTTTGCAATATCAACAAGCCAAGGGGTTTGAACTGACACAATGAACATATGTTCATTAGGAAAGGTATCATCAATAGGTTTAGTGTCACTATCATGTTGTATACAAGAAATAAAATCTCCTACTAAGTTTTCTTTACCAGGTCGATTAATGATGGCAATATTAAATTCTTGCAATAGGAGAAGCCACTAGGTAACTCTACCATTGGTGATCAGTTTATTCATTAATAATATACTGGAAAAGTGATCGGTATGCAAAAAAAATTCGTACCCTATAATATAATGATGGAATTTATTAATAGCATAAACTACTGCCAAAAATTCTTTCTCAGTAACGGTATAGTTTAATTCGGCAGGACAAATATTTTTGCTGATAAAATAAATGGCATAAGGTGATTGTCCTTATTATTGGCCTACGGCTCCTCTTAAGGCTGTATCGGAAGCATCAATAGATATATGAAAGGGAAGGGTCCAGTCAGGGCCCCTAAGTATTGGTGCTACTGATAGTTTAGCTTTTAAAATATCAAAATCATTTTGCAAGATTCTATCCATTGGAACTCTTAATATTTTATGAGTAATTTAAACATTGGTGCAGCTATCTTTGTAAAGTTTTCAATAAAGAATGGTGATAATAGCCTGCATGACCCAAAAATATTCTTACCTCCATCTGAGTTTTTGGAGAGGGAAGGCCAACTATTAGTTCGATCTTGGCAGGGTCTACCTTAATTCCTTGAGAAGAAATATGGTGTCCTAGAACTATACCTTATGTTAGTAACATTTTACACTTTTCACGACTAATAGCTAAGTTTGTCGCTTGAAATCAGATCAAAAATTTCTCAAGGTTGTCAAGAGCTTCTTGAAAAGTATTACCATAGGCTGTAAAATAATCCATGTATACCTCAACACAGTCATTTATAAGATCAGAAAAGATGCCTAAGAATGATAGTTGAAAGGTAGTGGGTGCATTACATAAGCCAAATGGAAAAACTCGATAAGAAAATGTCCCCCAAGGACATGTAAAAGTGGTCTTATCTTGATCTTCAGGTGCTATTAGGATCTGATTGTATCCACTATATCTGTCAAGAAAGGAAAAATACTGTTTACCTGACAAGGTATCTAATACTTGGTCAATAAAGGGAAAATAAAAGTAGTCTTTAAGAGTGGCTTTATTTAGTTCCCTAAAATAAACAAAAATACGCCATTTCCCTGTAACTTTCTTTGGAAATACTACTAGAGGAGACACCCATTTGCTATCAGAAATAGGATAGATGAAACCAGCGGTAAGGAGTTTTTCTAATTCTTATTTTACTACCTCCTTCAAACCAGGATTCATCCTCCTCTAATATTGTCTTACAAGTGGTATATTTGGATCCATATAAATGTGGTGAATACAAGTGTCAGGGTGTATACCCTTCATATCAGTGTATTCCCATGCAAATGCTCTGACTTGTTTTTTAAGAACCTTAAGTAGTTGAGTTTGTTGAAATTCACTTAATCTTCCATTTATGTGCATAAATTTTTTAGGGAAAACTTCACAAGGTATGGTGAAAGGTCCTATATGCTATTCAATGGTGAAGACATAAGGTTCTTCTGTAAACATTGAGAGAGCCATAGTTTCTTGAAACTCATATCCAAATATTTGATCAAATTTAGCAAACAACTGAGGAAAATCTATACTAGTGGTGGAGGAAATAAACTGATTCAATAAATTCTCAGTAGTCTGCTCTTGCAATGCCCAAAAGAAATCACTAGGAAAGGAAAGGTCATCAAAATATTCATCCCCAAAGGAAAAATTTAACCACCAGAAATTTTCAGTTATTGGTTGTGCTGGGGAATATAAAATAAGTCTTTGGGTAGAAAACCCATTGGAAATGGTCATCTCCCAATCCCTACATCTTATAAAAGCATTGGAAGTATCTAACCATGGCCTTCCCAAGATGATAGGATTTCTTTTAGAAGGATCCTTTGATTCTATGACCATGAAGTCGACGGGGTATTCCCATGAAGCTACAGATACGATAATGTCATCTAAGACTCCAGCGGGCCTTACTGTAGTACAGTATACTAGTTCCAAGATGGAAGGGGTAGGTCGAAGAAATTGTCCCAACTGTAAAAATTCTAACACTGTGGTGGTTATCATATTGATGATTGATCCTAAATCGATTAATTTGTTACCTATGGTGATATTATTTATGATTACAACCACTATTGGGGCTCTTGGATTTGTATATTTTTCAATCCAAGACTGATCTGTCATATATTCAGACATCTCTCCTATGACATGAATTGTAAGGGGCTCTTTTTGTTTCTTCCCTGGACGTTTAATGCATAATTCATTTATCACCTTACTGTAAATTGGTATGCATTTAATAGCTTGTAATAACAGGATTTTGATATATATATGCTTTAATTCATTCAAGATACCATACTCAGAGTGAACTATAGGTTTTTCTATTACTTGTATTGCTGGAAATGCAAGAATTCTTTGTTCCTAAATAAGTTCTTGGGGAGGAGGGGTAGGTACTGGATATTTTGAAATATTCACATCCTCCAAAATGGCATCATTCGTGGGTTCATTTGAATATTCTTCTTTGACATTTTCCTCATGAATGATGCCTGATATTCTAGGTTTAACATTAACAAATATTCCATATCATAATTGAATCTCATGTATAGGTACAGTCGAAACAAGGTAGGATGGAAGAGTTTGAAACCCAATATTGTTAAGATCTTGAGTTGGCTTATTATTAGGGTTAGGTATTTATTGTACAGGTAATAATTCCGGTGGCAGAGGATTTGTATTTTGAAGTGATGAGGTTGTTGTGTAATGAGAGGAACTGGAGGTAAAAATCTAGGAAAATGCTGCTGGAAATTCAATTGATGTTGAGGATAAGGATGACTTGGTGGAGGGATAGGTTGTGACTAAGGATATGGATATCCTCTCCACCCTCGTGACCAATGCTGTTGCTATGGAAATTGAGGAGGAGGATACTGAGGTGGCCAACTCTGCCAACTAGGATTGTTCCATTATTTGGGTTGTTGGTATGGAGGGTAATAGGGTGAGGATTGTGGTGGAAAATTCTGGTATATTGGTTGATCTCTAGATTTCCAAGGAGGCCTCCTAGATGTTTCACCTACATCTCCACTCTTATAGATGGCTTGCAATCCAGGAAAGGATGGGTAGTTATCTGTTAGATGTTCCTCCATACAGAAATGTTGTTTAACAGACATTACCTTTGGGGATTTTTTGTTCTACACTTTGGACAGAAAATACTCATTGCTTCCCATTCTTCATCTTTCCTTTTCTTGGCTTGTAAAGAATATAATTGAGAACTGATGGCTCCTAATATGTTATTCTTAAAATTATCCAGTAGCTTACCTAATTCCATCCATGTAACTCCTCCTGAACTAGGAACATTTCCTCTTATGTTTCTACTATAAGGCTCTCGAGTTTTTTTCTCAACTTTCCCCCTACTTCTAGAATAAATTTTAAACATCTCACTGATCTGTGAAAAAGTATTATGAGAAATATCGCTAGCTACCATGAGATTGAGACTCTCTAGCAAGTATTCGAAGATTCCTTTGAGAAAAAGTGTACGTACTACATCTTCTCGAAGGTCATGATACTTTGATTTATGAAGGGTATAAATGAACCTTTCAAGATAATCCTCTAGGATTTCATCTTCAAGTTGTTGTATCATGAATATATCATTTCAAGAGTCTCTAGGTTTGTAGTATTCTCGATACTTTTGCAAGAATGAGGTTCTCATGCCATCCCAAGTCCGGATAGTGGATTCACCTAATCCCATGAACCATCACAAGGTAGAATCTTTCAATGTAGCGGGAAATATTTTTAGTTTGTGAGAATCTCGTAGGTAATTATAGATCCTACAGAGAATATCAAACTCAAACAGGAATGTATCCAGGTCCTCATTACTTTTTCCATAAAAAATAGGTAAACAAGGAGGGAGGTTTTTCATATTTACATCCAGTATAGTATCTAGGATAAGAAACCCGAAGGTAGCTTTAGTTTTATTTTCTCCTTCTCCTTCATTATTTCTAAATTTGTTACGATCTTCGTTCTCTCCTGGCCCCTCCATATAGGTTGGGTTTTTAATATAAATATACCTAGAAATCTCCGTTCAAGGTGATAATGGAGCATCCCAACGCTTTGTTTCGGGAGAGATCTTCTTTTGGTTCGTCGTTTTCTTATTAAACCCCAGAGGGAGAGTAGGTTCTACTATGGATGTATCAATTTGTGAGATAACTGTATCTATGGGGTTTCCAAAGAGGGATTTTACCTAATTAGGATCAACAAGGTCAACAAAGTTTGGAATTCTAAATTTCTTTCAAAATGAGGTCCTTAGGACCTTCGGTCAAGGTTCCTTCTCCTTCTATGGTTCCCTTGGTAATATCTCTTGGAAGAGTTTCTTTAGGTTTCCAAGCAGAATTATTCCATTCAAGTGTTTTTCGATACCTTTCTGGTGAGTTAGTGGTTGGGCTGTTATGTCCCCTGGAAAAGTTAGCAGAAATTTTGATAGCCTTTCCTACTTTAATAAATCTACCCTAAGGATCTCTAAGTCTGTTCATGAAAAGAAAACTAAATTAAAGAAAACTTATGCTATACTATTGTTGTTGGATTTAGGGGTGCCTGTTATAGCATATGTGATGGTTCTAAAAAATAAAAACAAGTATATAATAAATGCATAAAATAACACACTTACAAAAACAACAAAGGAATAACAAGGCTTTAGGGCACCCTACTATAGTGGATGCGTCTGGCTATTACACCACATAAATTTCATAGTGAAGTTGTCTTTGCGTCTTACTTCTATCCCCTCCCTCTTGTTGTGTAATATAAAAGTAATCTATATATCTATCTAAACTTCATAGAGGAACCCTATTTATTCTACCTTATAAAAGAACTCCCCAGAAACGGTGCCAAAATGTTGGGTGTTATATCGACTAGATTAATTCACCTAATATTTAATTATCAACCAGGGTTGGTAAGCTTAGAGTTGATACAAAATATATGCAAAGGTAGAAAGGATCCTAGGGTGTCATGGAGACATTTTAATAAACAAAAGATCAAAAGATCAAAAACTGAGTCAAACTCCTAAAATTATCTAAATAATTGGACTGGACTGGAATATCAAATTCTAAACATCTATTGAAAAGAAAGGCATAAAAAATAATACTTGTAACTTTAGACACTAAATCATACATAAAAATAAATTATAACAACAGAACTCACAGATAATCAACTAAATACTCCTTAAGCAGAAGGCTGGGTAAAAGACAACTTATCTTATAAAGAATAGAAAACTGAAAAAGCAAGTAGAAAACTTAATAAAGATAATAAACATAATCAACTAGAAAACTTAATAAATATATTTAAACTTTATTTTTCAATACACACATAAAAACAAGAATGATTCCTATGATTACAAATAACTTAACTTCCTCTTAAAAATAGTACATCTAACCCTAAACTCTATATGCAAACGAAGATGACCATGACCTAAAATAGTAGTAAAACAAAATCAGTATTTAATATTCAAGGAATAAAACAAATTAATTCATATGTAAAAGAAAAATGATAAAAATCTAATCAATAACTTAAAACAACCAAACTTTAATTTAAATGCTTAGATAAAAATACCAACTACAAATATAATCCAAAGATTGACAAAACAAAACTAGAAACAATCTGAAAAATGCATAAAAATAGTAAAAACAAAACCAAGGGTTAAATGACAGACTGAACAGTAGGTCTCTAAAGGGTGGCTGAATGGTAGACTGGACAGACAGTCCGAATGGTGGTCTATATAGTAAAAATGGTAAAAACTAACCTAAATGAACTAATTCTTCAGTTGAAGTTATGCAGTTCTAAACCTAATGCATAGAATTAACAAACAAACCTATTTAACCAACAAATTAACTTCAAACTAATTCTTTAAACAAAAAATAAAAATTGCATTGTAAACTAATTAATAAACTAGAATTAACTTGAACAAACTGGAAATTACCTTAAACAAATTCATGACAGAAAATTAAATAAACCAATTCATAACTAATCAAAACTAAATTCAAATGGAAATAAACTATTCTACTTGCCTGAAACTAAAAACTGAAAGCAATATTGGAATGAAATGACTAACTAAAAGCAACTAACTAAGAACAAAATATTGAAAGCAAATGACCGAAAGGAAATGATTGAAAGTAAAACTATATGTGCATATACTTACTTAATTACTGAAATAAAACTAAACTAATGCAATCCAGGAAATAAAATACTTACTTAACTACTGAAAGAAAACTAAATTAATACAATACAGGAAATAAAATAGCATCAAATGAAAACAAACTGGAAATTAAACTAGATTAACTAAAACATAAAGGAAACAACTGAATTAAAACTAAGCTAATGAACCTTTGGTTGATGAGGGACCCTCTCAACAATTAGGGGTGAAGTCTGCTAACTCCTACTGAACCGCAATCTTCAAAAACAATGCATGCAACTTTTTATTCAACTTTAGAAACATAATTACAATGGTTATAAAAGCTATGAATAACTCTATCTCTGGCTAACTAACTTTCTCTTCATTGAGAGACTGATATATATAGTTTTACATAAGAGATGAGCAAGTTGACCCTAAAGGTCGACTGCTCTCTAATTTTAGGCAATATTTAAAGCACATAATTGATTTGCAAGCAACGCATGGTATGGCTCTTCATTTAGCATGATTGTGGCATAACGTGATGAGTCTACTCCTTCTTTAGCGTGGACAGACTTCTAGAACGTGGCATGATGTTCTTCCTTTACGTGGGAAGATCCTCTTCATTGCGGCGTGAATCCCTTCCTTGGCGCAGAGGATGGATTGGTGTCGACAGTGGGTTTGTACACAACAAGAAGTTTCTGGAACATAGTTCATTCTATCCCTTAAACACATGGATAACGAGTATCTAGGTGGCGATCCTTCCAGAGGATGAGTTAAATGTATCGGTCCATCATAGAGATCGTTAGCGTGATGGAAAGCGAAGGAGATTTACAAATTGTTTCATGTTTAAATGCCCAAAACTGATTATGCACAGTGTTGCCTCCTTTCACACACCAAGGTTATGTGGCAGAAATCTTGAAGCCACTCGGTGTGTCCTTGGGGGAAAGTCTCGATTCAAGGATGTCACCTTGTTCTTGACTCCTCCGTTTAGGCTTAACTCCTAATGAAGCCAAAAGAGGTAGACCCTATTAAGTTATTAAGGCAAAATTATTTAGTATGATGATGGTATTAAAGAGTAAGTTTTTTAGGAGTTTCTATTTAACAATTGTAAACAACAAATAACATGATGAGATAATCACAAGTAAGCACAAAAATGACACCCAATCACATATAGATTGAAAGAAATAAACAGTTGACTAGTGCCTTGAAAATGGAGTCAAAAAACAATTAAGAGTGCTTACAAGTGCTGGAATAAATGTTGTGCAATTGTATCTTGGTTGATTTTAAATTAATGTAAGAAGATGAGTAATTTAACTTAGGCGAGGGGACTCCAGATATACCCAAGGGGTACTTGAAGTATGTCCAAAACTAAATCATCACAGCTAACCACAAGGAATATGTGGGATGAATGGAGTCTCTGAGGTTGTTGTTCATAATGCACCCAAAGGTGTAATAGAGATTGGCACCCCGAGGTCACTTTTCAGGAGTTCCCGCTTCCTTTTGCTATTTTTCCACCGTAATGGTTAGATCGAGGCGTTGGATTTTCGCCTGATGGTTTGTCGATTTTGGAAGAGTGAATCCTAATTATTCTAGTCACTCAAGTGCTTTTGATGCATCTTTACTTATCGCATGAGCCTTGGCCAAGTACAAAGCATACACACTGGAATCTTTGTTATTTTTAGTAAATTTTAAAGGAGGTGTTCTTCTTAAAAAGAAAACCTTCCAGGAACCTCTTTCGATCCAAGTGGACCTCAATCGGGGAATCAAGGAGGGGTTGATTGTATTATTATTACTAAAATGAATGATGATAGCATATGAAGCATAAATAGATAAACAAACCACAATTTTCTAATCAGACTACCATGACCCTTTATTCACCTTTTGGCTCAAAAGGAGGATCGTGGGGTAAGTATTAAAATTACTTTGAAACCAATAGATATGGAATATGGAAATGATTATAAGTCAAATTATATTACCTTGTAGATTATAACTACACTATATTGAAAAAATATGAACAAAAAGTGAAAAATGAAACAAACGCAAATCCCCCTAGGGGGGATGGTGAATAGGCTCGAAAGAGCCTATTTAAAAAGATTTTTCTTTTTATTAGCATAAATTACAATATCAGAAAAATTAAATTAATCCACTTGGTCCTTATATGGAATGAGACCAAAGGTTTACAAATTGCAAAAATTTGAAAATTTTGGAAGACGAAGACCCTCTTGGGGGTTTCGAATGGTCCAAAAATGCTTTTCGGACAGTGCCTCCTCCTCTTTTCTGTTAAAAATTCTAAAAAAAATCAAGCTTATCACAGTTAAATATGCCCAAAAGTACTTTGAAATTAATTTTGGATGAACAAACTTTTTACCCAAAAATTCTAAGTTAAAACTAGTTTTTAAAGAAGTGAAAAAAGAACCAAGGAAAGAAAGTTTTCCTTGGGATCTTGGCCTTCTTTGGGGGTAGCCAATATGAAGCAATTAAATTTCTAAATATAACTTTTTATATTCTAAGGAAACAACCATGCATTCAACAAGCTTTAGATCTACTTTCATAGCCTTGAAAAAAGACAATTTTCCCTAAAACTAGATCTAGAATGCTTGTAAAAAATTCTTTAGGAATGATATATAGTTTTATGAGCTTTAAGGAAGCAATATATATGTAATATAAACTCTGAAATTGATAGATCTAAACAAATTTAAATCTGCAAAACAAGTAACCGTACTGATTTTGAAGAAATTTGAAGGAGGAAGAGGAAATGAAGAGCGCTTGTTTCCAAGGAATGGATCTGCAAAGAAGACTAGTTAGTGGAATGTTGAGGGACAATGCCTTCACAAAACAATTAGATGCCCAGTGGAGTCAAGCTACATCCATAGTTCGTCCAACTCATGTTACCTGAAAACTAACAAACAATCCACAAAACCTTATGAGATATGGATAGAAATACATGAAGAAAGAGAGGGATTACATGCAAATAAACCTATTTAAACATGTATGATCTGAATATTTAAGCATATATACTATGAGATATTGAAAAGAAAGTAATCTTACTTTCCTAGTGTTGTCCAGATGTTTTGACCTAAGACCAACTTAAGGAGATTAAGCCCAAACAAGTTGCTTAGAAAAACTCCTGGTGTGTTTGGTATAGAAAACCTCATAGGTTATGGTCCTACTACCAACTAAATTTATTCTCTTAAGGGGAATGTAAAAATTCAGCAAAAATGTATCCTAATTAAAGTACTGTTTAAAGTAAATTCTAAAGTCGATTTCTAGATCTGAGTAATCCTAAAGTGCTTTCTTAAGGAAAGTCTCCTATTTTTGGGATTTTTTATTTAAATTTATGATTAAGGAAATTTTTCAAAAATTTAAATCTGATTAAAACCTATCTAACAGCTACTAAAATTTAACCTGAAAATTTAAGCTAAACAAACTTGGAATTAAAATTTAAACTAACTATCCTATCTCAGCTAAGAGGAAGTTTATTTAATTAAATTAACCGCATGTTGAGCATATGTATGTCAAAGAAAAGAAATAACTTTAACCAGATTACATAAAATATTATGATGAAAGATTAATGAAATATAAAATTATTTCACTATCCTAAAATCATAATTATCAAAAGATGATTAATATTTATCATTTCAATATTTGAATATCATAACGATTAACTAACTACTTAAAAATATTTATAAACATACAAATACTTTAAAGCATTAGCTAATAACTCAAGAGGGCGGTATCATTTCAAAAACTCCTGTAACAAACCTGCAAATTAATGGAACGATTCCAGACAATTTGGTATCCTTCTTAATCTAATCTTGCAGCATGGTAGTCTTTTAAATATGCATGCACATAATTTGTTGCCATTTTGAAATGACAACAATGTGTTGACTTCCTCATGGTTAGATAACTCTTTTATCTGGCTAAGGCCGATGTATATTTTCCAATATTTCAGTGCTGGCGGTTTTGTATGTAACTCCTTCAACACAACTGGCGAATTAGTTACTCAATATACTATGTAATCCCCGGCATGATTTACTTCAATTTAGCAAACAAAAGTGACATATGGAGGCGTGTCTCTATCTATTGCGGCTCAAAATTATACTCTTCAACATCCTTTTAACACATTGATATGTCACCTGGAATATAAAACAAAGCTTATTCAATAATATATAGTATGTTTCGATCTATCTTTTATGGCGAATAGAGAGATTTTAATGATTTCATGTAGCGTTTGGTGACAACGATGTGCAAATGATAACTTATGATTTCCTGTAAAAAGAAAATTGATGTGCTTGTGATAACGTTCTAAATGTCAAACTTGTGACCTCTGCTAAAAACCATGTTATATGTAATGAGTATCTACAGCTTGGGAAGTGAATCAATCAATTTTGCATTAGTAATTTTCATTGGTTTAAAGTTGGTCACAATGTTGGCCTTTAAAATATTATTAATCATCCACATTATGACACCTAAAATTTTAACCTTTTGAAACCTACAGTATGCTTCAAAGAAAGCAGGATCCTTTTATAAAATAGTGAATAAAGTTGATTGATCAAGTTCGAAAAGCAAAAAATGATGTAAATTTTATTTAAGGAAATCAAAAGTCAAAGCTTTTATGAGTATGGCACATCTTAATCAAATTTAACTCCATTTTTCCCTTTTCCCAAAAGAATATTACTTATTACTTTAATATATGAATGAGAGTCTTATGTAATGGATTGATATATCAATGCATATGTACCAATGGTGATGGTTGACATTCTTTTTAAATCATTGTAGTCAACGTAACCAAAGCGGGAGTAATAATATAATTATGTTCAAGATTATTTGTAATAAAGTTATGATAAATTTGGAGAATATGCAAATATTTTTAAATATAAATACATATACTCTAAAAGATAACTATAATATCAAACAAAATTTTATTGTCCATGTGCTTAAGTTATTTGATTAATTTGAGAGCATATAAGATTAATTACCATAATTATGAAAAGAAATATATGTCAATTAAGGTTAATAATATAACAATATTAGTATTTTTTAAATAATAGACATATTCCATCATAATTTTTAATAACTTTCAATCTTAACGCTCATCAAATAAACCTAAGTATATGTAATAATTGGGATTCATTGTTATGTTAACTAAAATTTAGACTATAGAAACAATAAGCACCACAATTAGGAATAAAACAAAACAAAATCATTATTCAAGCAATCATGAAGATTTGATTAAAAATTAATGCTTCTTGCTTGAATAAAAGTTTATATGCTCATATTTAAACCTTAATGTATATTCTTTTTGGAAGTAGGTAATCTATCACAAAAGCAAGCACTTAGACAATTTATCTGAATCTGTCAATATCTCATTTATCAACCACACTTCATAAACCGGAAAATTCTAATACTGTTGAAATATGAATTTAATCCCATTAATCCAACGAAAGCATTTGATCAATTTAAATAATCTCAAATAATGGCACGCAAACATGATAGAGAGATGTGAAATCCAAGAGAATTGAATGACAAGAATCACCAAAACATCATAATATGAATACCAAAGTACAAACAATGCAAAGGGTGAAAGACTGGGAAAAAATCCATGAAATGAGCTATCCAATCAAACAAGATAAAATAGAAGGAAAGTAAAAATCATATATTTACATGATTTCACATGGGTCTCCTTTTATTTTCAAAACAAAATCAAGGGGAGTTGTTGGGGTGCCAACAAATGGCGACATGCTAGGCGAAGCAACTATCTCTGCATGTTTACCTAAAGGTTATAGATATAGGAAAACAAAATCAAGGTTTTCTCAAAATATCAAATTTCACACCACAATACATTCTCACATCACTAGCCTGTATAGTAAAGTTTAAACTTAAAGTGTTGTCACAATCAAATGAATTATCCCAACTATTATTCAAACACTTCTTAAAAATGAATGACTTTGAAATATATGCATAGAAAATAAACCTGATCAAGAATGCTTTCTCAACAACTTAAAGATAATCGAATAACACCAGCATAAAGATATGACCTCCATACTTTAAGAAGATATCTAGATAATTTCCCCATCCATTAAATATACATAACTGAAAGATAAAATTTGTTTCTATTCTTTTTCTTTTCCCTTTTTTTTTAATATATTAATTATATCTTTGATTCAAGACTCCTATCCTAGCCTGGTAACCAGCTATTGATAGCATCATTCACGAGAACTGCCAGAGATAAACAAGCAGGCTCATGATGAGACCTCCTGTCCCTTGATCTTATGACCAAGAGCAATGATCCTGGTGATCAGAAATGATGTTATCCCCACCAGAGCTGATGATCATGATTAGGTCGGCTCATGATGAGACCTCCTATTCTTCAATCACAGTTTAGTTTAGTTTTATAAAAAATTTCTAATGGATGGGAAACAAATCCAGATAATAATCCTATAATAACATGGAAGGCCTAAATATGGCTAATGTCATTGATTCATAAAGATTATGAGAGAAACTTTTCCTGATAAGTTAACTTGCCTAGCTAATGATATCATTCTCAAAATAAAGTCCAAGAATAATAACCGTGAGTTCAACTGACTGATTAGCTAACTTCATAAGAAATCTTTCAAGGCTAGGAGTGATTCAGTCACAGTAAGAACATTTGATATAGAAAGAAATTCCTTGCAATGATTTCTTTTAAAGATATCAGGTTGATTAGTAGAGAAACAAATGGACTTCCAGCATTGCGCCATCAAAGTATTATTTATCTGCAATTCTCCCTTACTAAAAACAAAGAGAAAAATAAAAAAAGCTAAAAAATATTAAATTCATTACTGAAATCAATCAACCAAATTTTTTTTAAGAATAACAATTACTAATTGAACCAAAACACTTGGAAAGATAGAATCCGATCAAATCCAAAATTCAACCAAAAGGTATGTATTGAAATCCGAAAGAAAAATTTATCGAAACTTTGACTAAGAGTTGAAGATGGTAAATAACTTCAAAAATCAAAATTCAAGATATGATTACTTTCTATGTGATGAGCTATACAAAATAATGTAAAAATCACAAAATTATGACATGTGTAAGAAATAACGACAAATCTCTTAATATTAAAATTGACCATAATAAAAATTTAAAGTTTAAATAAAAGCTCAATATAATATAAATAGAAGATAGGAGAGACAAATATAATACACATGTCAAAACATGGTGATTTTCACAAAAAGCATCATAAGCTTGTTATTGATGTAAAGTTTCAAAAATATTACAGAATCATTCAATTGTTAAAATAATTTTTCATTTTTTAGGATTCATTTAATTAATCGATGAGAAGATTGAATAATTCAAATCCCTTTATTCATCATTATTTAGAAAAGGAAAAATGAAAAGTCTAAGTTGTATAGTTTTTTGAGAATAATTACAGGTTGAGTGAGTTGTGTTCAGAAGAGTGCAAAATTATGTATGACTAAAATGTCTTACTATTCATTTTATGTAAACATTTCATCATTATTATTTATTCATAGTAAGAGAAAAATAATCAAAAAGAGATAAAAGGATAATGAGTACTTGAACCCAAAATGAGGATTCATTTTCATCCAGAAAATTAACTACACATTTATTGAAAATGATTCAAAATAAGAAAAACAAACTTAAACTAAATCTAGAATTACCTCTAAACTGAATATGTAAATATGTATAATCAAATATACAACATGAACTAAGTAAAGTGAAATAACCAGTGAAATCAACAAAACATTTCTGATCCTACAAGAATAATATGTTCTTCTAATAATAACCAGAAATAATGTAAAAGAAAACTAAAACAAAATCTATCATCCTTACCATTTGAAATTCTATTTAGATGTAATGATGAGACATGTTTACCAGTTTTTGAAAACCTTTTGAGATAAGAATTTTTGAGCCACTCTGCAATTTTGTCATGAAACTTACAATGGAAAGTATGATCTAAAAATATGAAATCCATACGTGGCAAACCTATCTTAGGAGATTCAAATGGACAAATCAAATTGTTAGCATTAGTCACACTAACATCTGAAAGAATAGGATCATGAAATGATATAATAGGTGAACAAACAGGTAGTAGCCTAATATCGAAAGAAGTAATCTCGTTAATAGGGTCTATTGCTAAATGTGAATCAATTGAAGAAGATGCAAGGTTTTGGTGATCACAAGTTATAGAAAAATCTACGACAAAGATACTTTCACCAATAAAATTAGATCTCCCATATAAATGATTTTGATGAGAACAAACTTTTTAGTTTCAATAAAAGTTGATGGGTTCGGATCTCATCAAAAAGTGGTTGACTATAATTATCTTTCAATAGATCCTCGTTATTTTTAAAATATTGTATCGGATGATGATATAATAATAAAATATGTCTCAATCTCTCATATTCATGTTTAATAAGAGAATCATCACTATTAGATATCTCATAGAAATGCAATTTTGATGCTACATGGTTAGATATTTTGAATGGAATCTTATGCATATCAAAATCAGAAAATAAATCAGGATAAATAAAATAGTAAGAATTAGAAATGAGGAAATTAAAAGAATCTCTCAACTTAGAAATATCATTAATATTTAAATTTCCAAAATATTTCTCTCTTATTACCTGATTATTTTGAATAAAATTGGTGATGTACCTTCCAACATTTCATATGAAATTGATTTGAGATCAAGATCAATTGATAAGCTTTCATGTGAATCAAAACTTTTATTAACATTATTTTGAAATAAATTAATCTCTTTTCTCGGACAACATTTAGTCGAGTGATTAAGATTCATGTCTTCTTCTTCGAATTTTTCTATTGAATTGTCAGTACATATAAAATTATAATGATCATATTCGTGTTCATTGATAATTGAATCAAAAGAAGAATTAGTACAAAAAGCAGAAAATGATGAACATATAGTTTGATTTAAATTAATTCATCTTGATCTATTTTCGTAATAATAGAATCTGAATCTTGTTGTTCTTTAAGATAATCAACCTCCCTATCTGTATGAATAAATTTATCATGAATATGTTATTCCTCATTTGATTCATTAATGTTTATAGGTTCAAGATTTTGGATAGAAGAATTATGACTTTCTCCTTCGAGAGGAGTATAATGATCAGAAGAAGTTGGTACCTCTTCAACTTCGATCTTCTCACCTAGGGGTTGGGTAGACATATAAAAGTATCTAAATCAATAATAGAGGAGGAAGTTTCTAGGAAGATTAGTGAATTATCATCCTTTTGAAAAATGTCTTGATTTTGTTGAATAAGAGGAACTTGAGAGTTGAAAACAATATTTAAAAGATCAGATTCAGAAGGTAAATCAATAATATGAAATTTGCAAAGAATATGAGAAATCCTTACTGAAAAGTCTTCTAAAGACTCACCTTTCTTCCTCCAAATAGCCTGTAATTCATTGCAAAGTTTATTATAATTATAATCCTTGATTGTATCTAAGAATTCATGTGTGAATTGAAACCATGTAAAAAATAAATTAGGTGAAAAAATTTCCAACCAACATTTGATTCATCCTTTGAGAGTAATGGAAAATAACCTGCAAGTAGCATTGAGATCAACAATATTATGTTTGTTACATTTACATAAAAACCTCCCAAGGTGTTCTTTTACAGATATATCACCTTAGCCATCAAATTCAAGTTTTGACAAGAGGTTGATTGTATCATTGGGAATATTAACCAATGTAAAATTAAAAACGGACTCCGAAACAAGAATTTGGGCATGAGCCATGAATGATAAACATTCAATATTAATTGAATCTTCAAATGGCTGGCTTGTCATCTAACCAACCCTTAAGGATATATGTGATGACTAAGAACATAAAATAATAAAACTGAAAAACAAGAGCTCGAGGAAAAATGGTTATCAAAATAATTGAAAAAAAATAAAAAATAAAAATAAAAATAACCACTTGTTTTACCTCAACCCTGCTTCTTGTGCCATTTGTTGGCCGGATTTTTTGAACTAAGGCCAACTTAAGGAGATTAAGCCCAGACAAGTTGCTTAGAATAGCTCCTTGTGTGTTTGGAATAGCAAAACCCCACAGGTTATGGTCTTACTACCAACTGAATTTATTCTCTTAAGGGGAATGTAAAAATTCAGCAAAAATGTATCCTAATTAAACTACTGTTTAAAGTAAATTCTAAAGTTGATTTCTAGATCTATGTAATCCTAAAGTGCTTTCTTAAGGAAAGTCTCCTATTTTGGGGGTTTTTTATTTAAATTTATGATTAAGGAACTTTTTCAAAAATTTAAATCTAATTAAAACCTATCTAACAGCTGCTAAAATTCAACCTGAAAATTTAAGCTAAACAAACATGGAATTAAAATTTAAACTAACTATCCTATCTCAGCTAAGAGAAAGTTTATTTAATTAAATTAACCACCTATTGAGCATATGTATGTCAAAGAAAGGAAATAACTTTAACCAAGAAAGATAGCTTATCAAAATTAAAATTATAATATTCTCTAATTTCATAAAATATGATGATGAAATATTAATGAAATATAAAATTATTTCACTATCCTAAAATCATAATTATCAAAAGATGATTAATATTTATCATTTCAATATTTGAATATAATAATGATTAACTAACTGCTTAAAAATATTTATGAAAATACAAATAATTTAAAGCATTCGCTAATAAACAAGAAATATTATATTTTAAAATCTTATTAAGAACACTTAATAAAATAAAAATATAATATTAGCATCAAACATAGAAACGACTAGTTATAAGAGTAATTCGTATGGAATACATGCAGATCACAACAGAGTATAATTACATGTAAACTTATTGAGAAAAAAAAATGAAACTATATATATGTTAATATGTCTCAAACTGTAACAAAAATGTTACCAGTAATGAAACGTATGTCTGGATCTGTTCGTGAAAGAAAACTTCGACAGAACATTCTGAGCATAACATAAGTCTTTTTTTCAACATATGAACTTTTCTCAAAAAACTCTAAAAATTCCTCTTATTGGCAGCGTCTGCTCTTCTTTTTGTAAATGTAAAAAATAAAAATAGAAAACAAAATAAAGGTGAACACCGTCTCTCTATTTTGCAGAGACCCCTCCTCTCTGGTAACAACCTCTGCTCTTGTTTAAATAAGCAAATGGAAACAAATAGAAAACTAAGAGGCGAACAGAGTCTCCTTGCTGGCCGTAACTTGAAAAAAACTTGTTCAAAGAACCCTGAAAACCTCCCAAATTCTTCACTCTTTTTAGTAAATTCCCCACATGTCTGTTAAATGGTTATCTTCTAGAAAAAACCCATGTATTGGATTTTGTTATTTCGTCCTAGTTTTTCCGCAGTTCACTATAGAAAATCCTCTCCTCAATAATGACAGGAATCCAACAATATTCTATTTCTTCATGTAATAAACTATTTCTTCAGGAAATCTCTGATGCACTATCTTTTCAAGAGGGCGGCATCATTTTGAAAACTCCTGTAACAAACCTGGAAATTAATGGAACAATTCCAGACAATTTGGTATCCTTCCTAATCTAATCTTGCAGCGTGGCAATCTTTTAAATCTGCATGCACATAATTTGTTGCCATTTTGAACTGACAACAATGTGTTGACTTCCTCATGGTTATATAACTTTGTTATTTGGCTAAGGATGATGTATATTTTCCATGATTTTAGTGCTGGCAGTTTTGTATGTAACTCCTTTGACACAACAGGTGAATTAGTTACTCAATATACTCTGTAATCCCCGGCATGATTTACTTCAATTTAGAAAACAAAAGTGACATATGGAGGTAGGTCTCCATCTACTGCGGCTCAAAATTATATTCTTCGACATCCTTTTAACACGTTGATATGTGACCAGGAATATAAAACAAAGCTTAATCAATAATATATAGTATGCTTCGATCTATCTTCTATAGTGAATAGAGAGATTTTAATGATTTCATGTAGTGTTTGGTGACAACAATGTGTAAATGATAACTTATGATTTATTGTAAAAAAAAAATTGATGTGCTTGTGATAAAGTTCTAAATGTTAAACTTGTGACCTCTGCTCAAAACCATATTATATGTAATGAGTATCTCCATATTGGGAAGCGATTCAATCAATTTTGCATTAGTGATTTTCATTGGTTTAAAATTGGTCACAATGTTGGCCTTTAAAATATTATTAATCATCCACATTATGACACCTAAAATTTTAACCTTTTGAAACCTACAGTATGCTTCAAAGAAAGCAGGATCCTTTTATAAAATAGTGAATAAAGTTGATTGATCAAGTTCGAAAAGCAAAAAATGATGTAAATTTTATTTAAGGAAATCAAAAGTCAAAGCTTTATAAGTATGGCACATCTTAATCAAATTTAACTCCATTTTTCCCTTTTCCCAAAAGAATATTACTTATTACTTTAATATATGAATGAGAGTCTTATGTACTGGATTGATATAGCAATGCATATGTGCCAATGGTGATTCGTTGACATTCTTTCTAAATCATTGTAGTCAATGTAACCAAAGCGGGAGTAATAATATAATTATGTTCAAGATTATTAGTAATAAAGTTATGACAAATTTGGAGAATATGTAAATATTTTTAAATATAAATACATATACTCTAAAATATAACTATAATATCAAACATAATTTTCTTATCCATGTGCTTAAGTTATTTGATTAATTTGAGAGCATATAAGATTAATTACCATAATTCTGAAAAGAAATATATGTCAATTAAGGTTAATAATATAACAATATTATTATTTTTTAAAGAATAGACATATTCCATCATAATTTTTAATAACTTTCAATCTTAATGCTCATCAAATAAAACTAAGAATATGTAATAATTGGGATTTATTGTTATGTTAACTAAAATTTAGACTATAAAACAATAAGTACAACAATTAGGAATAAAACAAAACAAAATCATTATTCAAGCAATCATGAAGATTTGATTAAAAATTAATGCATTAGAGGAAATTTCAACTCAAAATGGGCCTTTTAACTTTGATTCAAATTCCATGTCATCATTTGTTAGCCAGTGAAATTGATTTAAATTTGAAATACCATATAGGTCTTAAACACTTTTTTAATATAAATTTGAGGATAGGTATCATAAAAAAAACTACTTTTTTGTTTGTATTTTCGACATATCTCCCCATAGTTTTACTCAAATTTCGATCGAGAGAGCTCGTTGGATGTGGAATTAAATTATGCATCCAATGAGTACCCACTTGGAATACTTTTGACAGACTCCGCTACCCCAAAAACAAGAAGCACCACAATTAGGAATAAAACAAAACAAAATCATTATTCAAGCAATCATGAAGATTTGATTAAAAATTAATGCTTCTTTCTTGAATAAAAGTTTATATGCTCATATTTAAACCTTAATGTATATTCTTTTAGGAAGTAGGTAATCTATCACAAAAGCAAGCACTTAGACAATTTATCTGAATCCGTCAATATCTCATTTATCAACCACACTTCATAAAACGAAAAATGGTAAGACCGTTGAAATATAAATTTAATCCAATCTAGCCAACGAAAGCATGTGATCAATTTAAATAATCTCAAATAAGGGCATGAAAACATGATAGAGAGATGCGAAATCCAAGAGAATTGAATGACAAAAATCACCAAAACGTCATAAGATGAATACCAAAGTACAAAGAATGCAAAGCGTGAAAGACCAGGAAAGAAATCCATGAAATCACCTACCCAATCAAACAAGATAAAATAGAAGGAAAGTAAAAACCATATATTTACATGATTTCACATGGGTCTCCTTTTATTTTCAAAAAAAAATCAAGGGGAGTTGTTGGGGTGCCAACAAATGGTGACATGCTGGCCAAAGCAATTATCACTGCATGTTTACCTAAAGGTTATAGATGTAGGAAAACAAAATCATGCTTTTCTCAAAATATCAAATTTCACACGACATGACATTCTCACATCACTAGCCTATATAGTAAAGAAGAAACTTAAAGTGCTGTCACAATCAAATGAATTATCCCAACTATTATTCAGAGACTTCATGAAAATGAATGACTTTCAAATATATGCATAGCAAATCAACCTGATCAAGGATTCTTTCTCAACAGCTCAAAGATAATCGAATAACACCAGCATAAAGATATGACCTCCATACTTTAAGAAGATATCTAGATAAGTTCCCCATCCATTAAATATAAATAACTAAAAGATAAAATTTTGTTTTTCTCTTCTTTTTCTTTTCCCATTTTTTTAATATATTAATTATAACTTTGATTCAAGAATACTATCTTGTCCTGGTAACCAGCTATTGATAGCACCATTCACGAGAAGTGCCAGAGATAAACAAGCCGGCTCGTGGTGAGACCTCTTGTCTTTTGATTTTATGACCAAGAGCCATCATCCTGGTGATCAGAAATGATGTTATCCCCACCAGCGCTAATGATCATGATTAGGTCGGCTCGTGATGAGGCCTCCTATTCTTCAATCAAAGTTTAGTTTAGTTTTATAAATTTTTTCTAATGGATCGGAAACAAATCCAGATAATACTCCTATAATAACATGGAAGGCCTAAAGATGGCTAATGTCATTGACTCATAAATATTCTGAGAGAAACGTTTCCTGGTAGGTTAACTTGCCTATCTAATGATATCATTCTCAAAATAAAGTCCAAGAATAATAACCGTGAGTTCAATTGACTGATTAGCTAAGTTCATAAGAAATATTTCAAGGCTAGGAGTGATTCAATCACAGTAAGAACAATTGATATGGCAAGAAATTCCTTAGAATTATTTCTTTTAAATATATGAGGTTGATTAGTAGAGAGACAAATGGACATCCAGCATTGTTCCATCAAAGTATTATTTATATACAATGCTCCCTTACTAAAAACAAAGAGAAAAATCAAAAAGATGCAAAATATTAAATTCACTACTGAAATCAATCAACCAAACAAATTTAAAGAATAAAAATTACTAATTAAACCAAAATACTCAAAAAGATAGAATTCGATCAAATCCAAAATTCAACCAAAAGGTATGTATTGAAATCCAAACGAAAAATTTATCGACACTTTGAATGAGAGTCAAAGATGGTAAATAACCTCAAAAATCAAAATTCAAGATATGATTACTTTCTATGTGATTAGCTATACAAAATAACGTAAAAATCACAAAATTATGACATGCATAAGAAATAATGACAAATCTCCTAATATTAAAATTGACGATAATAAAGATTTAAAGTTTAAATAAAATATCAATATAATATAAATAGAAAATAGGAGAGATGAATATAATACACATGTCAAAACATGGTGATTTTCACAAAAAGCATCATAAGCTTCTTATTGATGTAAAGTTTCGAAAATATTACAGAATAATTCAATTGTTAAAATAATTTTTCATTCTTTAGGATTCATTTAATTAATCTATGAGAAGATTGAATAAGTCAAATCCCTTTATTCATCATTATTTACAAAAGGGAAAATGAAAAGTCTAAGTTGTACAGTTTTGTGAGAATAATTACACGATGAGTGAGTTGTGTTCAGAAGAGTGCAAAATTATGTATGACTAAAATATCTTACTATTTGTTTTATGTAAACATTTAATCATTATTATTTATTCATAGTAAGAGAAAAATAATCAAAAAGAGATAAAAGGATAATGAGTACTTCCCTAAATGACGATTCGCTTTCATCCTAAAATTTAACTGCACATTTATTGAAAATGAAGCAAAATAAGAAAAACAAACTTAAACTAAATCTAGAATTACCTCTAAACTGAATATGTACATATGTATAATAAAATATACAACATGAACTAAGTAAAGTGAAATAACCAGTGAAACCAACGAAACATTTCTAATCCTACAAGAATAATATGTTCTTCTAATAATAACCAGAAATAATATAAAAGAAAACTAAAACAAAATCTATCATCCTTACCATTTGAAATTCTATTTACATGTAATGATAAGACATGTTTACTAGTTTCTAAAAGCCTTTTGAGATAAGAATTTTCAAGCCACTCTGCAATTTTTTCATGAAACTTAGAATGCAAAGTATGATCTAAAAATATGAAATCCATACGTGGCAAACCTATCTTAGGAGAATCAAATGGACAAATCAAATTGTTAGCATTAGTCAAACTAACATCTAAAAGAATAGGATCATGAAATGATATAATAGGTGAATGAATAGGTAGTATCCTAATATCGAAAGAAGTAATTTTTTTAATAGGGTCTATTTCTAAAGGTGAATCAATTGAAGAAGATGCAAGGTTTTTGTGATCACAACTTATAGAAAAGTCTACGACAAAGATATTTTCACCAATAAAATTAGATTTCCCATATAAATGATTTTGATGGGAACAAACTTTTTTAGTTTCAATAAAAGTTGGTGTGTTGATCTCATCAAAAATTGGTTGACTATAATTATCTTGCAATATATCCTTGTTATTTTAAAAAAATTATATCGGATGATGATCTAATAATAATATATGTCTCAATCTCTCATATTCTTGTTTAATAAGAGAATCATCACTATTAGATATATCATAGAAATGCAATTTTGATGCTACATGGTTAGATATTTTGAATGGAATCTTATGCATATCAAAATCAGAAAATAAATCAGGATAAATAAAATAGTAAAAATTAGAAATGAGTAAATTAAAAGAATCTCTCAACTTAGAAAGATCATTAATATTTAAATTTCCAAAATATATCTCTCTTATTATGTAGAATAACTCTTGTAACTTAATTCGTTAAGTGATGTGATTGTGAATTAGGTGTCTGCAAAAAACATGATTATTAACCTTTTCCACCAATAAGCCTTTATATAACATCATCATTATGAAAAAAGAAAATAAACATGCACAACATAATACTACAAATGAGACAACCATATTCACGTGGTTCACCTCGTCCACGAGGCTACGTCCACCAATTTATTTATTCATTTTATTTATTTATCAAAATATAGTACTTACAAAGTCACGGCTCATCCATGGCTGATTTACCTTACCTTACAATGGATCTATGGATCCAGGCCCTATCATTCCATACTATGCATACGAATTCCCTTTTCCAACATAAATTTGCATATCTTAATCATTCAGGCTCTGTATAGAATAATCTAATATATTATTCCAGTTATTATTGATTCCTCTCATGTTATTATATTGCATACAATTTTTTTTCTTGGGTCTCAAAACAACCAAAAATAGATTGCAGCACCAAAACAGAATGCAACAGAAAGATGCATTAGATCCTAGACAAAATTCAGTCAAAGGGGAAAACGTGATACAAGTTTCCAGGCCATAGCCAATATAAGGGTTTAGATCAAAGGAAAACAACATAACTATAAAAATCAAATCACAACAATTTATCGGGGATATATCAAATCGCTGACAGGTATAACGGTCAGATCCATTACCATGACACAACTCATTTCATGTTTCAGTCCAAAACGTGCCACAACAAAACTACGCAGATAGGATTGAAAGGGAATCAAGCCCATACATCACGTAGGATTGGAAATCAGCGATGGAGTTCATAATAAGACATATAATCTAACCTTCATAAAATGCAAGCATATAATGGTTGATCAAGTTGCACCTGATGGAGACACACACTTGGGTTAATCACCGAGAGGATTTGAAGCAGGATTAAAAAATAACGAGCTAGAACCCATTAATGAGGAATTCATTCATAAATAAGGCAGTGGAGTATTCAATTCATAAAAAAAAAACTACTACATGCAACATATACAGTCATAGAAATCGATTCTTAAGAGGTAAGGGAAAATCCCAGAGGTAGCATTGCACCTCCCAGATCAAAAAAGTGGAACATAGATCTTTTCCTCCCAAAGGAAAACCTTGTCAAAACTATTTCCCAATAGGCGTTCTATTCATGGCTTCCCCCCCCTTTCCAACCAGAACCTGGTTCCTTTAAAAAGGAGTGCAGACTAAGGAGAAATGCATGCAATTCTATGCATGTTGCGTGCACAAGGTCCCCTCTGTCTCGGAGCAGGTGAATGATTGTCAAGGTTAGTAATAATCAATTCCTTTCTTTAAGCTGGACTTCTCCTTAATTTATGCCGAGATCAAGGCATGAATGGTTGAAGGAAATTAATTCCTCTCTTATAGTAAAATATAAATGTTTACAAATGTAAAAGAGAGGGAGTGATATTTGTCGAAAAAGACTGAATGAGTCCTTAGGTCTAAAAAGGAATAAATCCATAATATAGACCTTATAAATTAATAAATTATGTCTTCTTTTGTCAAACCCTTTTTTCAATCCCTTAGCCCTAGTTCTTATCGCACATGTGTTCGTTGGCCCCTTTGTGTTATTAAAATTTTCTCCTAACTTTCAAGTTTCTTTGGGTGGGGCCTCGACACTTGAGCTCCTCACCCAGAAGCCCTCATGAAATAATATTTAAAATCACAAAATGCTTAAGGGAATATAGGAGGGATATTACATATTATCTGATTATTTTGAAAAACAATTGGTGATGTAACTTTCAGCATTTCATATGAAATTGGTTTGAGATCAAGATCAATTGATAATCTTTCATGTGAATCAAAAATTTTATTAACATTCTTTTGAAAAAGATTAATCTCTTTTCTCGGACAACATTTAGTCGAGTGATTAAGATTCATGTCTTCTTCTTCGAATTTTTCTATTGAATTGCAGAACATATAAAATTATAATTATCATATTTGTGTTCATTGATAATTAAATTGAAAGAAAAATTAGTACAAAAATCAGAAAATGATGAACATATAGTTTGATTTATAATTAATTCATCTTGATCTATTTTTGTAATAATAGAATCTGAATCTTGTTGTTCTTTAAGACAATCAACTTCCCTATCTATACGAATAAATTTATCATGAATATGTTCTTCCTCATTTGATTCATTAATGTTTATAGGTTCAAGATTTTGGATAAAAGAATTATGACTTTCTCCTTCGAGAGGAGAATTATGATCAGAAGAAGTTGATACCTCTTCTACTTCGATATTCTCACCTAGGGGTTGGGTAGACCTTATAAAAGTATCCGAATCAATAATAGAGGAGGAAGTTTCAAGGTAGATTAGTGAATTATCGTCCTTTTGACAAACGTCTTGATTTTTTTGAATAAGAGGAACTTGAGAGTTGAAAACAATATTTAAAAGATCAGATTCAGAAGGTAAATCAATAATATGAAATTTGCAAAGAATATGAGAAAGCCTTACTGAAAAGTCTTCTAAAGACTCACCTTTATTCCTTCGAATAGCCTGTAATTCATTGCAAAGTTTATTAGAATTTAAATCCTTGAATGTGTCTAAAAATTCATGTGTGAATTGAAACCATGTAAAAAGGAAATTAGGTGGAAAATTTTCCAACCAACATTTGATTCGTCCTTTGAGAATAAGGGCAAATAACCTGCAAGTAGCATTAAGATCAACAATCTTATGTTTGTTACATTTACATAAAAACTTCCCAAGGTGTTCTCTTGTAGATATATAGCCTTTGCCATCAAATTCAAGTTTTGACAAGAGGTTGAGTGTCTCATTGGGAATATTAACCCTTGTAAATTAAAAACAGATTCCCAAACAAATTTGGGCATGAGCCATGAATGATAAACAATCAAGATTAATTGACTCTTCAAAAGGATAGCTTGTCATCTAACCAACCCTTAAGCATATATGTGACGACTAAGAGCATAAAATAATAAAACTGAAAAACAAGAGCTTGAGGAAAAAGCGTTATCAAAATAATTGGAAAAAATAAAAAATAAAAATAAAAATAACCACTTGTTTTACCTCGGCCCTCCTTCTAGCACCATTTTTTGGCCGGATTTTTTGACCTAAGGCTAAATTAAGGAGATTAAGGCCACACAAGTTTCTTAGAATAGCTCCCTGTGTGTTTGGAATAGAAAAACCTCGTAGGTTATGGTCTTGCTACCAACTGAATTTATTCTCTTAAGGGGAATGTAAGAATTCAGCAAACATGTATCCTAATTAAACTACTTTTTAAAGTAAATTCTAAAGTTGATTTCTAGATATAAGTAATCCTAAAGTTCTTTCTTAAGGAAACTCTCCTATTTTTGGGATTTTTTATTTAAAGTTATGATTAAGGAACTTTTTTAAACATTTAAATCTGATTAAAACCTATCTAACAACTGCTAAAATTTAATCTAAAAATTTAAGCTAAACAAACTTGGAATTAAAATTTAAACTAATTATCCTATCTCAGCTAAGAGCAAGTTTATTTAATTAAATTAACCACCTGTTGAGCATATGTATGTCAAAGAAAAGAAATAACTTTAACCCAAAAAGATAACTTATCAGAATTAAAATTATAATATTCTCTGATTTCGTAAAATCTTATGATGAAATATTAATTAAATATAAAATTATTTCACTATCCTAAAATCATAATTATCAAAATATGATTAAGATTTATCATTTCAATATTTGAATGTAATAATGATTAACTAACTGCTTAAAAATATTTATGAAAATACAAATACTTTAAAGCATTCGCTAATAAAGAAGAAA
>LPNX011117601.1:53126-76425 GCA_001517045.1 Pseudotsuga menziesii
GACTGCAAGTCGAATATGACTCGACGACCGATGGGAGCTCAAGATCCGTCGACCAAAATTCCGCAAGCTCGACTACATCAATAACCCCACCACTTTCATCGCCACCCCCACCTCCACCTCCTCCAACTTCTGAGAGTAGTGAAAGTGATTGAGACATGGGTCACAGATCAGCTCACATTGCTCTCTACGAGGGAGATGAAGACCCCAGATGACATTGGTTCATCTGCGAGTCGACCTGGGAAGCAAACCAGGTAACAGATGAAGACCGACAAATGGCACAGTTCACCGGAGCCTTAAGGAAAAGGGCCTTGATATGGTACATGACCTTTTTGAAAAGGAAACCTAGAGCAACAAAAGCTAATATTAAGGCACAGTTCTTATCATTCTTCAAGACCCCAGACGCAAAGCACCTAGCCGCCAAAAAGCTCAAAACGACACAGCGAAAGCCAGGGGAGACAGTCCACGACTATGACAAATGTTAGAAGGACCTACTAAGCCAGCTAGATTACATTATTGATGAACAGTTACTAATGCAATGGTTCCTTGCAGGATTATCACAAAAAGTACGCTGACATATCAGTCTGGAGATGTTCAAAATGTATGAAGACACGCTAACAAAAGCTCTGCAGGTCGAGATGGATGAAGACATACCTGCTTACCCGACGGACCATAGATTAGAGGAACATCTTGAGAATGTGCAGAAGTCTTTGAAGGAACTAACCCTCAAGAATCAGGAGATCTAGTGTACCAACTGCTCGACAGCCGGTCATTCGAAAGATAATTGTCGACAGTAATATAGTCGACAAGACGTCCTCTTTATACAAACTAAATCATTTTGTGACATTTTCCAGGAACACGGAGATCACTCCACGAAAGATTGTTCGTTTAACATGAAGAACGGAAAGGCTTCTTGGTGCGCCATCTGTGAGACCAAAAGTCACAACACGGTCGATTGTCAGTTAAACCTGAAAAATCGACAAAACTAATAGGCAGTCTACCAAATGAATGCAATAGCACAAAACAACGAGCAAAACAATACAAACAACCAGAACGGATAAAGATATGACAGTCGACGATATGAGCGCCGGTACGACAATCGACGTTATGGTTATGGAGGAAGAGGTCGATTCCCTAGGAATCGCGACATCCGAACGCATCGACCCACCCAGTGCTTCACATGCTACAAGGAAGGTCGTCGATACGCAGATTGTCCGTACAAGGACAAAACTGATCTTAAATTCTGTACACATTGTGGAGTAGGCAATCACTCCCTTGAGGATTGTCCTACTATGTTAGAAAAATTCAATACGAATAAAAATGTTAATGTCTTGTCTTGTGTACAAAATCATGATGTACTAACTACTAAGAATTTACATATTGTTACTCGACAAGGCACAAAAACAGGGCTTGACAACCCCCAAATTAGCAAGATTAAAGACACAAATGTTTATCCTGACCCTATAAAGAAAAAACACACATATCAAGAGACAACCCACATATTTCACAACATTGCACAACAAGAAGACCTCATTAGCAGTCAACCTAACACACTACAACAATTAATCTATCTCACTCAAACAGACAAACCCATGGCTCAGTTCATTGATTTATTGCATCAAATAAAAAGTACTAACACCAAAAAACAAACTAAGAACATCTGTAGCCTAAACCAAAAAGACAAAAACGATGTCGACCCACTTGTCGACCTGGAAATCGAAGGTTACCACGTCCGACAAGTAGTGTTCAAATTTGGGTCTCAGGTAAATATCATGACCCGGGATACATGGGAAAATATGGGAAGACCCCGACTCTATGAGTCAGGTATTTACCTAAAACTTGCTGACCAAGGTCTCATCGAACCCATTGGGGTTTGGAAAAATGTCGACACGACCATCAAAGGAATTTCGACCAAGGTTGATTTTGAAATCATCGACCCAAAAGAAGGCTCTAATTTCTTCCCAGCACTAGTCGGTCGACCTTGGGGATGGAAGATAAAAGCCTCCATATCCTTAGACAAGAAACGAATCAAGCTAAAAGGAAATGGTCACAAAGTCATTGTACCCATTAATCCCTCCCAAGGAGAACCTTGGACCGAACCGATTGATGAGGAAGTCGATGTCAGACAACTTTACCAGATCCACAACAATACAAACTATACCGAGCCAAACATCCATGGAGAAATTTACTTAGGTAACCAATACTCAATTGGTTATAACTCAGATGCTGAACTATACGACTGGGAGATGGAAAATTACGAAACACAAGCAAGAGGGTGCTGGACTATACAAAAAGTACAGAAAAAAAACCCACCCGACAGTGCTTCATAGTATCCATTATCCTCAAAATGTTTGAAAAGAAAGTAAGAGAACACCCTACCTTACAACCAACCAACTTAAACACTACACAACTACCCAGGTATAAGGAGAGGGAATCCCCAGTCATGAACATTGAACAAGTATCTAAGAACATTGAAGAACATGGTCGACTCCAAAGCTTAGTCGAAACGTTTACAGGTCAAGCAGCCAGATGGTGGGATACCCATCAGACAAAACTCCAGACCTGGACAACTGTTTCGAATTTATTTATCGAACGGTTTGGTGGAAAGAAGTTAACCTACCAAGCTCATATCCCTACTTTTACCGAAGGAGAAAACCCAGAAGAACACATTAATACTTGTGAAAAGGAGTGGAGAATACTTGGATATAAAGATGAGATAACTTGGCCACATTTGTTCCCTTCAACCTTAGCCAACTTACCCAATAAATGGTATAAGATGGAGGAAGCTAGAGGTGAAACCTCCTTTTGACAGGAACTCAAGGAAAATTTTATCAAAGACTTCCAGTTCATACCTCAAAATGAAAAACTAGTCGAGACAACACAACAAATCAAACAATTTCTCCAACTGACCGCAAAACAACCCTCGTAGAACCACCGACAGATCAAGGACTGTAACAATATACAAACCAAATCCATACCACAGGTGACCCATTTACACTTAGAAAATGACCACACAAAAGGCAAGAGCTTCAAATGGAAAACCGACCATAGTGAAACAAAAAAACCTATCTATTCAATCTTGAAAGTCGAGACCTCCGACAAACCCATTACCCCTGACCAGTCCCCCACTTCATCACCACCGCCGCCATCATCTCCACCCTTGCCATCATCATCCCCACCACCTCCACCACCCCCTAATTCCTACCCAGATATATACCCCAACCAAATAAATCATCTCAACCAGAAGCAACCATACGAACCACCCAGCCAGAAAAACCATCAACTTCAAACCCACCAACCACCAAAACCCCCTCAACTGCTGCAGGTACCCAGGAAAAAGACACAGAAAAACAAAAGAAGAAGAAAGAGCATCATCATTCTAGACTTTGGATCGGTTTAAATATGCAAGCTCGTTGATCGACACAGAAGTCGGCCAACTCCTCAGACTTTGGCCAAGGAAGCAAAGACAAGGACTGCACAAAAAACTAAAGAGCTCTCGGACACAAATGCAGAATAGGTCGAGTTTCTCAGCAAATGTAGGGCTCTAGCTCAGTCTATGATACCAGGCTCTATTGAATTCGACATAGATCGACCATTGGAAAGAGCATATTAGCTCTTCGGGATCATGGTATCGACCGCCCAGGCTCGTATACAAGAAACTAAGGAAGAGTAGAAGGAAGAGACTTCCCGACTGCTACTGGCACAGCACAATGCCTTCTGAGAGGCATACAACGTGCTACAGGACCACATGGAGGAGTCTGTCGTTACCGAAGAAGTCTTAAGAGACTGGCCTCCTCACTATGGGCAAGTCTATCAGCAGACAAGACAGACCTGCCAAGGCATCCAGGCTTTGGAGAGCAGGAAGATGATAGAGGCAACACTCAGGCAGATGATAGAAGAACAGATTGTGCTGGAGAAAACCAAACTACAAAAGATGGAATGAGAAGCACACAAGTGGGTCCAACAAGCCCTTCCCAACTTAGAAAAAGTTGACATCATCTTCCCACAGATGAAACGACTTATCAACGTAGCAGAAGAGCAGAATCAGTCCTTGGGCCCCAACATGGAGAAGATCGCACAAGTCCCCTTATCAGAGAAGATGTTGGTCCTGTCAAACTTAACTATGGTAACTATCGACATCCAGAAAGCTTTGCAGAGTTGGACAGATTTTCAGCATCAACTTGTGATCACAGCCCCGGCCATTGTTGAGATTTGCGTCTAGAAAAGGCCGACCATTCGTCTGCATAGCCCTCCACAATAGCATTTTGGAAGAGTTCGACAGAGATATATTTTTGTACCTCCCTGTTTCTTCGAGACGAAGAAACATTTTGTTCGTGGGGGAGATGTAGGAAGGAGCAAGTCGACATAAGTCGACTGGAACGAAGACCGACTTAGTCGATTAGCCGACTAATTCGATGGGCCGACTTAGTCGATCAGCCGACTAAGTCGACTAACTAAAAGTCATGTCAATTCACTGAACCGATAGGTAGTTATTTTGTAACTGTTTGTAAATTGTATATATTAGGCTGTTGATCCAAACAAGAACTCAGTTCAGTTCTCTGCCTTGTATGAACTCATTGCAATAATATAATCGGTTTTCCTATATGTTCTTGTCTCCTGTCTCTGATTTATAGATGTATATGTTTTAGTATGTATTATTGGTAACCTTATGTGATCTGTGAGATTACAACACCTACCCAATCAAACAATATAAAATAGAAGGAAAGTCAAAACCATATGTTTACATGATTTCACATGGGTCTCCTTTTATTTTCAAAAAAAAATCAAGGGGAGTTGTTGGGGTGCCAAAACCTAGCTATACTCTTATTGATTCAGCTGAATCATTAAGCTAGACAGGATTCAGATGCACAAATTGAGAGAAATCCAACGGTAAAAAGATGCAAGACAATGTTAAATCCACTCATATAAAAGCATTACACAGATTTGGCCTCCAAAGCTTCACTTTATTCCAATAGAAAAAGATATTACACGGTATTACAATAGCAATAGCTCCTCAATCCAACTCTAACTAACTCAGAAAGGAGGCAACCATGCTTTATTTATACACAAAATTGAAACCCCAGCCCAGAGTGGTGCAAATCCCAAGGAGATAGACCACTACAGTTGAAGGAGAGTCCATCAATGCCTGATCTAAAGCTGAAATGAGCTTCTACTGAGTCTGAATGTCAATAAGAGACCTGATATGATTGACACCTCAACCTGTTGACTGAAGCATCCACCAAAACTCATCTAGATGATCCCACATGTGTGGAGGAGAGAGGGAGGGAGAAATTCCCCATAGATGAAGCTAAAGTTCAACTCTGGATCCACCGAGATCACCTCCTTCAGTCAAGGATTTGTCAGATCCGGTCAATCTGGTGCAGATCTGAATTATTTCAATCAAATAGGCTAAGAATCCACTGATCTAGGATTTTGGATTTGCTCCATTATTCATCAATTTATTAATTAAAATAATCAATATTTATTTTTGGGGGTTTTCTTACCTGATTGATGGAAAATCACTCAAAGCCTAAAAAAAGTGGGTCCATGGGTTTACATGGTGCTCTTAGCTTGAAAATGAGCACCTACATGACTGAAACTAATTATTTAGCCCAATTTTATTGCAAAACCAATTTTTCGATTAAACTATTAAAAAATAGCCTTAGTTTTGGAAAAATTAAATTTTAATAAAAAACACTGAAAAAATTAAAAAATTAAAAAAAATTGAAAAAACCTAAGGGGACTTAGACATGTTCATATGACTCGAACATAATGCCTAGCATGTTTATACATTGACATATAGACTCTAATAACCTCAATAGGCCTAAATGCCAATTCGACCACTCCAACTTTGGAGGTATTGAGTGAAAAACTCAGAAATTATAAGTCGTTTATTCAACAACCAATAATAACCAAGAGAAAAAAACACTCTGGGCTGATCGGATTGACAAATAAAGTCTATGAGGATGAGTATTTTACAGACACTATCATGCTAGAACATTTATTACAACTCGCCAAAGGGGGTATGAACATGTGATATGGTACAATAAAGTTTCCCAAAAGCAATACTGAAGGTCTTTTGAAGTCCGAACAAGTTATCCTTGTCCGATTCACTAGGCTCAATTAAAAAAAAACCACTAAGTACAACTTAGGTGGTAACAGACAGTGCACATGTTGATAAGCGAGCTGAACGGTGAGCTAAACAAAACACTGAACTGTGAGTTGGATGTATAGTGCATCAATATAGGGCACACATGGCAAATGATCAGTGAATCTTGCACAGCGGCTGGATGACGAGCTAAATGGCAAGCTGGATCATGAGCTAGACGTATGGTGCGAAAGGAAGGCTGAATACATTTTATTGCTAATTTTCCCAAACGAACTATAAAATTTGCAAACAAATATACATATCAGATAATACATTTAAAAATGCTTTAAATAACACAGTTTTGAGTTAATAAAATCATAAAAATGATATTAATAACCAAAACTATAATAACATCAAATTTGTTCTTACCTTGCGCCTAAATAACGATCTGTATGACATAAAACATACTAAAGGGAATAAAATATGTGTTTAAATATGTTATTTAATTGGAAAAAATGATAACAAAATTAGGCTCAACAATCAAACAAAAGAAAATTTGTGAAAAGAAATCCTTTTAAACATGAAGATATTGTTGGATTAGAATATGTTACTAATTGGTATGACTATCCAAAAGAAGCCCCAAAAGATGTTGACATGTAGGAGGATTAAAATTCTCCTATAATAGAGGTTGTCTCATTGTTTCCTGACATTTCCAAATTGATTTCAGTAGCTGAGAACATTACATCATTGACTAGTCATTTAGAAAAAACTAACAAGCAATATTTTTCAGATGCAATGGACATTGAAGAGGAAGAAACTGCTAGAACTCCTAAAAAGAAAAATATTGAAGCAGAAGGACAACTTGTCCGGACCACAAATGAAGACAAAGGAAAAATAAGATGAAAGTAACCAGACCTTCTTTTGAGGTAAATGAGTATACATTTGCAAATACACCAGCTGACTCCACTTCCCATTCCAAAATAAAAATAGAATTGTTGGAGAGATACAAAGAAACCAAAGACATAACTTCAGTGGAAAATTTGAAGTTGTAATTAGAAGTGAGAATTATTTCCAATCAATATGTATCCCTATTTTCAGTTAGAGACTATGCTAAAAATACTATGAACTTGCCCTTGGAAGCCAACAACAGAGTTGCAGAAATGAAGATGAACTTGGAGGATATCCCTATACCAGACATGATCCATTTACACAATTAGATAGGGGATCTTTTTTTAACTGATTTATTGAAGGCCACTCTAGATTATCAAAGTTGCATACCCTCAAAAAAAAAATTGAAAATCAGTTGAGACAAGAAAATGTGGAAAATAAATCCCACCAAACACAAATTAAAAGGTTGCAAACAAATATATGAGTTGCTGAAAGACAAACTAACAAGGGAGATAGGATCCAAAAGTTGTTGAATGAGAAAGAAAAAGACATCAAGTTGTTGATAAAGAAGCTTAAAATATCGGCTACACAGTTGATAAAAGGACTTGAATTAGCTAAGATAGAGGAAGAAAAATAATTTTTTGAATAATGAGTTGACTGATTGCAAGGCTAAACTATTGAAATTTGTTGACCAAGAAAAATAGTGGCAGAAATACATAGCCTTAGTAATGGAAAGTGAGAAGAATATCATTAGAGGAAATTTCAACTCAAAATGGGCCTCCTAAAGAAAATAATAAAATAATAGTTAAAATAATAAAATAATATGTATTAATTTTGGAGAAATAAAAGAAAAAAACTACCTTTTTGTTTGTGTTTTCGACATATCTGCCAGTTTTTTTACTCAAATTTTGACCAAGAGAGCTTGTTGGATGTGGAATTTAAATCCACATCCAATGAGTACCCACTCGACATACTTTTGAGAGACCCTTCTACTGAAAAAAGAAAGAAATACCTGGAAAATGTGATGATGACATTGTGGACTTTCAATCCGCATCCAACGAGTACCCACTTGGGATACTTTTGACGGACCCTGCTACCCCAAAAGAAAGAAATACCTGAAAAATGTGTTGATGGCACCATCATCATGTTTTTCAGGTATTTCTTTATTTTGAGGTAGCATGGTCCATCAAAAGTATGTTGAGTGGGGACTCGTTGGATGCGGAATTAAATTATGCATCCAACGAGCTCTCTCAGTTGATATTTGAGTAAAAACACATGGAGATATGTCAAAACATGAAAAAAATAGTTTTTTTATGATACATATCCCCAAATTTATATTAAAAAATTGTTTAAGACCTATACGGTATTTCAAATTTAAATCAATTTCATTGGCTAACACATGATGACATGGAATTTGAATTAGGGTTGAAAGGCCCATTTTGAGTTGAAAATTCCTCCAATGTGAAAGAAAAATTTGAGGAGATGGAAAAGAAATACAAGATAAGGAGAAAGAAATTGAGAGTGCGATTATTCCCACTACATCTCAATCTAGTGAGCAGTATATAGTTCAATCCATGTCACATATAAGCCATGGGGGTGTCACCTAGGGACCAATATGATATCACATCCATTCATATTGGGGGGGTTAAAAATAAAAATTTACAAGCCAATATATTGGTGGTATATTAGGGGTAAAAAGGGTTTTTTTTAACTATATAAATATGCAATATGTTGGGGGATATTTTATTTCACAGCCCTTCACGCACCTCCACCATAAGCCTACGTGCACCCTGCATGATGTTGCATATGGTTTTCCTGTGGTTTTTCTCCATCATTTTTTCTTTGGTTTTCTCCATCGTGTTTTCTAGATAATGAGGGCATTTTTTCTGGTGCGTAGCAGTGTTGGTCCTTTGGTGCATAGCTTTTTCACCATTTTTTTCCACCATGGTGCATAGCATTGTTTGTCCTCTGGTGCATAGCATTTTTTCACCACTTTCTGTTCAGGGGTTTGTGGTGGGATTCTCTGGTGCATAGCAGTGTTGGAGGAGGCATGTTGTAGAGCCATTGCATAGCATTCTTAAAGGTAAGGTATACTGTGTTTAATCCTTTGATGAAAAATGCCTTTTAATTATTTTATTTATTGGGGGCTCTGTTCCACATAGCTAAGTGATTACTCAACTGAGTACATATCACATTCAAACCTCTATTCCAGTGCTATAAGCCCTCACTCCAATGGTATCAATCTATGAGATGCTAACATACTGACAGGATATGGTCAGGACATTACAGGTCCATAATTGCTCCTATTTTGTGATATTAATTATATCAAAACTCCCTAAACCCATGCTAAATGATTTCTTATGCATCAATTTTAAAAACATAGGGTGAAACGAATTCCCTCTACGTCCGGTGGAGCACGGCCCCAATCTTTTGGTCGTCGATCAATCACTCAATCAATTCCAGCAAGAATCAATACTGGGATTCAATCCATCCAGCCCATCCCAAACCAGCTCAGCCCACCCATCTGCCTACTACACTTCGTTACACCTTCCGACGAAGACCTTTTCTGCTTTGCTTGAATCATATGGTAACAGGCTGGTCGGGCTTTACCAAATTGAACCTTTTATTAATTTTATTTTTTCATCACTGTTATGCAGACTTTACCTCTTGAATAAATACCAAATAGAATTTCTATTTTCGTTGCAGATCAATCCTTTTAGGTAACCTATTGTTCAGGTGATACCTCTATTGAGCTATGCCTAGATCCCTAAACCTTTTTATCCTTGAACCTTATATCCTTGACGAATAGATAGTAGACCCCCAACGGATATAGATGCTCCTCATCTCGCATAAAACTATTCTTGAAATATTTTGGGTAATTGCTCAATCATATTGGAAACTTTTGGAAACTGCCTGTGGTTTTTAGTTTCAACAATTTTTTGTTTTTGTTTTTGGGTTTTTTGGATAGTTTTTTTCTCCCTCTATTCTTCTAAAATTTAATGATTTTGAGACTGGAACGTAGATATGTTTTGGGACAAAGGAACTCGATTAAGAAGGTAGATTGAAACAAGGGTGAGCTCATATCCTTCGATAATGCATTCACACTCTCCTTAGTTTTATAGGTAGTGTTTATTTTTAGAAGAAAAAAACATGCAACTTGTTATTCATTTCGAGTCAAAGTTGCATAAACTAGGCCTCTACTTCAATTAGGTTCACAACAAAATCAGTCTGAAAGTTATGCTTTTATCAAAATAGGAACCAACCTTCAAACCATCTAAAAAACCTTACAAAATTGAGAGACTTCCCATCAAATACTATCACTTCATTTTTTAGAACAAGCTAACAAAAAGACAAAAAAACTCTCAAAATTCTCTGACAAAATACAGAGACTTTGAAGGAATCACGAAGAAGTCCTACTATTCTAAGAACTGTTTACAAAGTTCATCTTAGGAAGAATGTTATTTATGTTGTTTTTAAGTTGACAATACGTTAATGTAGAAATTCTAGGTATCATAGAGAATGCATTTCTCCATTAAAGGAAAGTGTTACAAATAAATGAATAAATGTATCATTGGCAGGTTGTTACAAAGTTGGCAGTAAGAGTTTGAATTAGTTAGAGAGCTGGCAATATGTTTCCCAATTATATAGATAGGTGTCCATTCTTATATAATTTTAAAGGGATGTGATGTTCATATATATATATCCAGATCAATTCCAAGAATAAAGTGTGATCCATATCCTTATTGTGTGCAATTTTGTTTTGTTGTGTTTTTAATTTTGTCTACATTTGAGAGTGTCTCTCTTCTCATCATGTGTGAAAGGAATGGATAATCATAACAATATCATTAAACCCTCTTTGAATGAGTACATAAACAAAAGTTGGCATTGATAATCAGTGTTTCCTCATCCAAGTGGATATTGTGTCATTGTGGACACATTCTAGAATCAACATTCCACCTTCTATAGGAAGCATCCCACCTCACAAAGGACTCAAGAATATCAAATATTTAAAAACCCACTATTGTGTACTATCTCTCTAAACTTGGTATTAGAAAGATAATTTCAAATGGATGAGAGAATAATCCAATTGTCAAACTGGGTACCTATGAGCAAAGATGTACATAAGTTAAAGAACCATGTTGACATGGGATCTCTCAACACGGATCATTGGAAAGGATTTACTCATTTAAAAATACATTGGAATAGGCAAATATTTTCCTTTCATATTGCTATTAATTCCAAAAATGAAAAGTGTTAGTGCAAAGGTGATGCAGGAGAACTTTTGAGGAAAGCAATTTTTTTCTCGAGTCTCCTGCAAGGATAGGTAATAAAGTTTGAAGGTTGGGTAATGTGAGGAGAGAGAGAGTAGGAGGTGAAGGATCTGATAGTACAGTAGTATCACTTTTCAAACCAATAAATTAGGATTTTGGGAGACTTGTGAAACATGTAGAATGTGAAAACCATTGGTTACACATCCTTTTGAGGCTATCAAAGCCATTAGTTTGAGATCTAGCCTATCAATATTGCACAAGATTTGGAAAAACATTGGAAATAGGTTGTCTTCCCATATCCTCTTTGCTCTTTTGTTTATTGTCATACATTCAAATTTAACGAAAATTTGATTGAGAATCTAGACTAGTGTAAGTTTGTGAGCTTAACCCACTTGTCGACAGGATCAACTTAGTACATAGGTGAATCCCGTCACAAAAGGGTGAAATGTATGCTAGTGTAAGTTTGTGAGCTTAACCCACTTGTCGAGAGGATCAACTTAGTACATAGGTGAATCCATTCACAATAGGGGTGAAATGTATAGAAGATTCAAATAGGAGGATTACCCTAATATGACCCATCCTAGTGACCCAGCAAATATGAACACTAATGATAATTTGTTTTCTAATATTAAGAGATCTCATTTGCATAATATTGCTGCTAGAACCCTTGTTCTACCTTGCTGAGAGCCCATACAATGGAACAAAAAACACACTAATATAAAGAGAATAATACTTGTAAATGATAATAACCAATGCATTTCTTCCTTTTCAATTATCATAATTGGAGAAGTTTTACAGAGTGCATGAACATGAAGCATAATTGATCATTAAATGAGTGGAAATCATTGCTGGCGGCTGGGAGAAAATAAGTCAACACAACGTTCTTCAGCCTATGAAAAAAAGGAATAGGTTAATAAATAGGAAATCAAATATATCAAAATCATGCAAGAAGAAATGAAAATATGTAGCACCGGCACTAATTTTCTTACTTCCCATAGTTGCTTGCACTTGAGATTTATGGCACATATTTAGACAAAGGCAGAGAGGAAATCAATTATGTACCAAGACCTCTACTTTGTGTCCCAACAACTTAGCTCAAAGCAATGAGTTCCTTCCATTAAAGTAGAAATTTACATATGAGCACTCATTAAAGATAATCATAGCAACGAGTACATATGAGCACTCGTAATATTGAATCCTCTGTTAAGGAAAGCCTTGCATTGTTTGTTTGGTTGGGATATCAAGTTCATAAAACTTAGAAACAAAGTTTGTTTAGTTAAAATAAACGAGTTTACACTAACGTTGAACATTGAAAGTGATAGAATTAAGATTTTGAAATGAGAAAATAGTTATTTGATCATTTCTGAAATGGCGAAACAATCAACTGTACTGTAGCTATTTGGAGAAGTTGTCACCATAAATTTTTTCTTGTTTTTCATTTTTTCTGCTTTTAATATTGGAAAATTTAAAGCACTTATTCCAAGTGTGATGGATTTTATACACTTTCATAATTTCTTAAACCCTGATGTACAAGTTTGTAGGACATCACTAATTCAGTATAGTGACCTACACGTCTTTTTATATTGGCAACTTTAACTCACTTCTTCCAAGTCTGGTGGAGTTTATGCACTTTTAGAATTTCTTAAACCTTGATGTACAAGTTTGTAGGACATCACTAATTCAATATAGTGACATACTCATTTTTTTGTTCCATAGATCTCTGTAGGATATCACTAATTAAGTATAGTGTGACCTACATCGATTTCTGTTGCACATGCAAAGTTTGCATTAATGGTTTTATGCTCAGAAGATTGCATCTTATCGTAGTCACCTTTGTACAAATTACCTAATATTTGCAAAGAGTACATTGTGCATTTAATGCTCATTAGAGTACATCCTATTAAATTATCTCTACAGTTTGTTGTTCCTTTCATGGTGATTACAAATGAGGAAATGACTTCTTCTCTCTCCTATCTGTCAATTTTGGGCTATAGTTCCAGAACAAGTTGATATGTTCTTGATGAGATTTTTCATATGTACTCATTTTATGTCTCTACATATTTATTTCTTTGAGCTAGTATCTTAGCTCTTTGTATCTTTTCTCTTATATCATAGACCTTTTCATGTTGTTATTAGTGTAGCTATAGGAACTACTTGTGTAGTCTGACTATGTATTGCACTGATTGTACTATTTTAGTCTCAATGACCCACTTTTGTGGTCATTCATTGAAAATTATTAAAATTATATTATATTATCTTATCTACCTGTTAATTATGCTTTTGTCAAAGATTGCAAACTATTTTGGATGAGTTTTTGGTGAAAACTAGTAGCTTCTCAATCCCATTGTCTATTAAATTGTTCCTTGGACAAATTTGTAAACTTATGGTAACTTTTAGCTATGTGCTTGTCTTTTCTGCAATCTAGAAATACAAAAGTCAATTGAAGAGCTTAAACGAATGATAGAGAAATTAAAAATAATGTAGTTCACTATGTACACTATCCCAGCCATAAACAAGTAGGGAGTAGAACATTGTGTTGGTGTTTTTTTCATAGGCTGGAAGCAAGTAGAAGAGAAGTTCAGGTTGGGAGGAAGGAACTCACTACTCGTGGCTAGGAGAAGATAAGACGGGCAGCTGGGAGATTAATAAATCCTGCCCTATTTATGCCAACCCTGTCCGCACAGTAAAAAAGCACCCACCCTTAATTAAGCTCATCAATGGTCTTAGGTTTAAAGAAAATAATTTCCCTCCTTAAATGATTTTGTAGACCCTAGGTGAATAAACTACAGCTAGTTATGCTCTTGGATATTAAACTTAATCAATCTGATCAACTCTTAAATGGGTGTTTCAATGGGATATGAAACTAAATATTGTAAGATTCTGATTGCATTGCATTTGTCAAATGCATAGTCTGTATGCCACAAACACATTAGCATTAAAGAAAGACATGGCATAAGAGGTATTTAACACTGAGATAGATGATATTCATTAATTAATATATGTGCCATCAGGAACAGATGAGAATTCAATGCTAGTTGCATCCTTTCCAACGTTTAATCTTCCATCTATTGCTTTTCTTATATTTTGATTGCCAAAGTACTCAAACAAGCACAAACTAACTTCTGGAAAATCTATGTTGTCGCTGCAATTTGGAAATTCTCATTTGCATGGAATGGAATTCCCTATGCTCATATGTTTTGTGATTCCTTTCAATGTTTCATCATACCATCCTTTTTGAATACAACTTCAAAGATAAAAGCATGAATACCATTATTTACTATAATATCTTGAGGGAATGCAACACAACTAGGAATGAATATTTACTAGATCTACACATTTAGGTGTGCATGACAATTAAGGACCTTGAAAAGATGGAAATCCCTCACTCCTTTGAATTCCAAGTGTCTTCAATGAGATTAGGGAATTCTCCATTCATGCTAATAAAATTCATGGAAGGTGTCTCTCTATAATGTCAAAGCCTCCTCAAAACTCTTCAAATAATAACTTCCCCAAGATTTGGAACATGAGCTAACTGTTCGATGCTTTCCTTAAAGGTAGGACATTCCTCAAATCAAGGGGTTAATCCAACTAAATGCTTAAATGGTTGATTCAGTATGGATACATGTGCAAGATAGTATTTGATCCATGTACCAAGAAACCATATTTCCTTAAAATATTCCAAAACAATGGAATGCTCCTCTTAAATCAACCTCAATTTCCATCATAGATACTTCATTAAGTGGAACGTTTTTTCTCTTCGTGATGCATTGAGGGGTTAGAATTTCTCCTTTTCAATTTTTCTCTTTTTCTCTTCTTGATCCATTGGTGGTCCTCCCTTTTTCTGAAGATTACTGAGGTGCACTCTACTAACAGAGAGAGCTTGGGCAAGAGTGATGAGAGTCTGCCCCTGCACTGAAGATTACTTCCTTCTGAATCTTCCATTCTTGGTGTGTGTAGCTAGTGCCTGATCTTCATTGTCATTTAGCTTCTCTTCTCTATTTATTATCCTTCCTTATTTTTTATTATCCTTCTTCTTTTATAATTTCTAATTTGAAATCACCGCTTACAACAAATTCATAGATTTAATTTAGTGTAGCATTCAGTTAATTTACATTCCATTAATAAATAAGAAGAAAGCTACCCTTACAAATGTTTTTCCTTCATGTAGAATTTAATGACTGTTCTAAATGCTATTTGTTAAAGAAAGGTATAATGCCTTACAACATTCTTAGAGTTAACCTAGAGCAACATCCAGTCAGTTTACATTACAATAATGCCGAGAAGCAAGCTATCTTAGCCAATGTTTTCCTTTGTGTAGAATTTCATGACTATTCTAAATGTTGGTATTAGGTAAATAAAGGGATTTCATAATTTTGAACACCTTATAATTTGTGTTGAAATCCTAAGAACAAGAGGTAAACCATGCTCCTACCCTAGATTAGAGAACTATAAATGCATAAATTCTTGTCACTTCTAGTAGGGCTGATCATAGTTCTCAATTGTGTACATTTGATGGTTTTTATCATTAACATTTAATATTTAAATCTTCTATGAATATTTTTGGGGAGTTGTGAATATATTTGTGAAGATTCTTTCCCAACTAGGATCCTCTACATTTATACTGAAGCCATGGTTCACCTAATTAAAGTAGCACCAGAAAATACTGTTGGTGTCTTTTGGATTCATAGCACATTGTGCATCAATAAGCATCATAGAAAAAATGCAAACATGGTATTAGACAGAGCTAAGATCTTACAAAATATGCAAAATGGACCATAGTTATTTGAAAAGACACATTTCTAGCAGGTTTTATAGCAGTAATTGAATTAATAATTCACATCTGCAGTTTGAGGGAATTTACACATACATTAATTAATATTTGAACTGTAACTCTGCACTAATAAAGAACATTGAAAAAAGTTCTGAAATCATTTAACATCATTTCTGAAATCAACTTAACATCAACTAACATATTTCTGAAAACATTTATTTAACATCAACTTGATTTACAGCAAGAAATCATTCATAGTTGATGTAGAAACCTAAGTCTCTCTAAAATTACGTTTATCTTTACAACTTAGTTGCTCTTAGGTAATCCCTCCATGTGTTGGATTAAACCCAAAGTGAGGGAAGTAGTTGCTTTGGTGACAATGATAACTCTTATCAATAATTAGGAATATGGATGGTATCAAAATATTAGGAATCTCAAATCATCCTTTCTTTCCCTTGATTTTTCTCATGTCTATGGAGAATACAACAAGAAGGAAGATGGCTTATCCATGGAGGCACTCTCTATGGCATCTGGCCTCTTACAGTTCATTTAAATATGTGAAGGTGAAATAGTAGGGAATGGATCGATGAAGCTCTTTTAATTTGAGATTGACTTACTCTCTTTGACATATTTGATGTTTATTTTTTCAAGAGTGTGACAGAATTTAGATTTTTTACATCCTTTGGATGTCTGTGGCAGACGTTAATCTCCTCTCGTATCTGTTTCTTGGTAGGTCCATAAGTGCCTCCCTAGATAAGCCATGACTGGGTTCTTCTTGTATTCCCTTGTAGACATCTTTTGAAGTCAGGATAAAGATGGTATGTATTTCTTGGTATTTTGATATTGGTGGTGAAGCTGGTTATCTAACCTCTCAATGTATCTACCTGGAAGAGTCTCTGAACTAGATGCCTTTATATGAAGTTTGATAATTCATTTTTGGCATATTATAACCTTAATTTTTTTTGTATGCATCCTATTATATGCCCCTTGCTTACAACCTAAAAGGTGACCAATCCAATGTTGACAAAGAATATTTCATAGCATATCTTCTACATAGCTAAATTATTTAATAGAAGAAGAGTAATTTTAGAACTATATTTAATACTAATTGTCATTATATGAAGTTTGATAATTCATTTTTTTCAAATTATATAACATTTATAAAACATGTTATGCGTTCTATAGTATATGTGCCTTGCTTACCAAAAGGTGACCATTCCAATGTTATGTTAACAAAGGATGTGTCATCACATATATTCTACATAGCTAAAAACTTGTGTAAGAGTAATTCCAGCACTGTCTACATCAGTTTGACTAGGCCTACAATGTTGATGATAAAAGGAGTATGCATATTAAGATTATGATGTGAAATTAAATGCCTCCCTTCCAAAATCTTGTCGATTTCTCTTTGTTACCTCTCATTAGAGCTACAATACCTATTCACGCTAATATGAGAGATTTAGGTCGCTTAAAGTGTTATGGCTGCAATTTCATTGTGTTGTTGAGCTGTGGAAGCTCTACCAACTACGTAATCTTCACCATTTGGATGAAAAATTGATCTCAAAGATCTAGGGAGTGAATTTAAGAGTTGTTGCATTTATGTAGGAAGTTTCCAAAATGGTTTACTTGAGCTTTGTGAGCGACTATTGAAAAAACTTATCTCTCCTTGGACCATTCTTCATTTATTAGGCGAGTTCACTTATTACTAAGTTTTTTTTCTTACCCCAAGGCCAAAAACCATGTAGAATAGGGCTTAGGCTTGCATGTTGGTAATATTTGTCAATTAATATGTTTTTATCATTTCCTAGAGTGGATTGTAATGCTTGGGGAATTTCCATAAAAAACAACAAGACTAAATTCCAAAAAGAACAAAGACCTTTGATCACCTCTATGTTTTTTCATCTCTTGTTTTGATCACATTTTGATCTTCTGTAGGTACATTGAAGTTGACTCTTCAGTTTGGGGAGAGATATTTGAGAAAGCCACTAACAATACATTTTGTTTCAAGGTGTTTCATCCTGATAGTAAGATTTCTTCATCCCTTTTAGAGATATGAATTGAAAGTGCATACTTTGCTTCCTGGCTCTTTGTTTTATTAATGAACTAATATGCATGTGTAAATTTGAATTAATTTTTTTTTCATTTATTTGTGGATGAACTCACCTCATTTTGTAGCCTTATTATATCCAAAATTTTGAAAAAAATGTTATAATTTTATTCATTTCTTACCCAACTAAAAGGTACACATGGATGTAAATGTAGATGGATCCAAGTGATGTTGTGGACTTTGGAATTTTTATTGGTGAAGAGAATTATCCCCTTAGCACAGTCCAGTGTCAAAAAGGTTGTACATATGATAATATCCATTCTGAAATTATGAATGATGAAGTCGTTGAATATCCTTTCAATTTTATTATTGGCTCAACTGGATGTCCTTTAAATGCAAAGCAAGAGGAAAGAAGGAAACCTACACCAACAAATGTAGGCATTAAGAGGAAAGCATGCACGATGGTTGCTGATACATTGGAATCAAATGTAATGGAGGGAACACCAATCTCTGAAAACATTGAAGGGAATGTGGATGAACCTATGCATAAAAAACCAAGAGTTGGTAATGTGTCCGATTCAGTGGAACAAGTTGTGGTTGATCCTAATGTATTGGCATCTTGGGAAGATAAAGTGAATAGTTTAATGGAAGATTTTGTTAAGGAGAAGCTAACACTAAAGGTATATTTAGAAAATGGAAAAACTAATGTAAGGATCCATTGTGAAATATCTGGCATTGATTATGGAACAAGGGAAGTATCCTTAGCAGCACGAACAATTCGTAACTTAAAAAAAAATCATATGAAAACAAGGTCCCATCAATGTCAAATTTCAATGTTGGGAATTAATGAAATTCCTTCAGGTAACAAAGAAAAGCAGACAACAGTGGCTAGAGATCAACATGATATTGATCAAGCAATCAAACTTCTACATGATTTCAACCAAACACAAGAGCCTAATTTATTTAAGGTGGTGGAAGCAACACTTGCAAACTACGAGGACAAGAAAAAAGTAAGAGTGGAATGTACATGATGCAATAGATGGTTCTCTTTGGTGTCGTAAAGTGATAATATTGTCAGTTCTCTAAATGAACACATGAAATCAAAGAAGCACACTAATAATACTACATTTGAGGCTTCACATGATACAGTTGTGTTGAGGAGTGGAACAATTGGGAGACCGAAGAACCCTACCAATGAAAAGTCCCAACAAAGTTTGTCTAAGTTCTTGATCCCATCACTACCAACACCATTACATGGGGCTTATACAATTCCACACCCTTCTACTTCAAGTGTGGAAATTACCCAAGTTTTAATTTAATTTGAATTTGAATATGCACATTACTTTATTTATTATTACTTGTTAGTAGCAGTTAGTAGATCATTAACCAATGTGTTTTTTCATCTTGTTGTAGGACAAATACCTCCCTCAATATTATTATGTTGGGGGTGTTGGGATCCCTATCTTGAGAGAAGAGGGGAGATATTCAACACAAAGGTTCTAATGGATGACCAACGTGGTAGAAAAATGTGGGCCATAGAGAAACATACCAGGAGAACACTAAATTATCATGGTATTGAATGCAGTATTAATGGTACATACAAAAATATTCATTGCAAGAGGGTTTCTAAAACAGGAATACCTTTTGATTCATTGACATGCAATTTTTGTAAGATGATACCTAATTGTGATGACTTTCGAATGTGATTATATCGTGAATCAAGGAGCAACATGAAAAGTCATGGGAGAGATACAGGGAAAGGGAGAAGGTTGGACCATTTGACTCAAACTGAACTCAAAATTGTTGCAAGAGAAGAAAATGCTACACATAGGTTAACAATGCGATCTCTTTCATGGGGGAGGACAAAGGTTGCTACATTGTCTATAAGAAAAAATTCTCTAAGGGAAAAGTTGTTCGAATATGGAGGAAGGAAGCATGTGTTCAGGTTTTGCAAGGATGTGTGTGAGGCTTATAAGCACGGAAAATTATAAGGTAAAGATGTAGTTTGGGAATTTTTTCAAGATATATTTCACAACCTAGTCCGTTCAAAGTCGGGTAGAAGGTATAGTGAATCCACTCAATCCATTTATGAGATTATTAAGTTATGGAGAGGTCCTAGATTACATATCTTTATTAGCTTTAATATGGATGGTCCTTCGATATCTACATCTTTAAGGCAAGTTAGAAAATCATTGACATATATCCCAGGGGAGAAAGAGTACATTTTTGAGACAATCAGAAAATTTTATGCTTCCTATAAATCCAAACATGGTATAGAGGGACCAATTCCTATATGCCTTGCTGAAGATGAAATTGTTGAGAAAAAAAATGCAAGGTGGGTAGCAGAAAGTGATACATTGGTGGGTTTTTGTGGTAAGAAAGATGAACATAAGTTCTAATCACATTTTTTTGGTGATAGTTGGTGAGGGCACTGCAGGCTATGAGATTATTACATAATAATGGTTGAAAAATATACAGAAAAATTAGTAACTTAGATAGAATCGAGGGGAATGAGCAGACTCAAGGAAGGATCCACACCCTTCGAATTAAACAACATATCAAATCTTGGAGTACACCCTTTGAATTAAACGACATATCAAATCTTGGAGTATATCTCCAACACTACTTTCTTTGTGCATTTGATAGGGTTTATGTGGTTTGGGAATCCTTTGTTCTCTTAGAATTGATAGCTTATACATCCTACAAGGACCATGAGTGGCCATTTGCATGTCATAAATCTATTGGGTGACTTTTGAAAACATCCCTTGGTCTTGAGAATGGTTCATTTGATGTTTTCAAGGCAAGTTTCATCAATAGAAGCATTCTATGTTGGTTGTGAGTATGGTTACACTTGAGTTCTTGCTAAAGTTTGCACCAAAGATCTCCCAAAAGGCATTGAACTACACACTAATGAAATTATTGTGGATATTTATATTGATAAGTATTCCATTTTTTGTGACAAGGTTAGAAAGCACACACTTCTATGGAATTTTCTCATGGCCATCATAATGCTTGGGTTACGGAATTCTAGAGGCCACACAACATAATTTTCCAAGTACCCTATTCCCAAAAAAAGGATTTAATTTTTTGTTTCCATTTCAATAAGAGTCATTGTCCTTCTATTTGAGAAAATATATCAGAGTTTCCTGTCATGAAAAATTCAGGGAAAACACTTTGTATTCTGTATGTTCTAGTGCATAAACAGTGGATATTATCAGTGATTTAGGCCTTAGGTTGGCAGGACAACGAGTTATGTTAATGTCCACACAGTTTGGATGGAAGTTAGGCTGCTAGAAAAAAAATTAACCCAAGCAAAGTGTAGATTTCAGTAGTGCATATGCTGAATGAAAACTAAGTATGATTCCCCTTTGGTCTATAAAGTAAGAGATATCTATTTTGAGTTTCCTGTCATTTCATTGCTTCTTGTAGATGGTCATTCTATGATTTTTCTTGGTCTGTCTTAGCCATTAGAGTAAATTTGGGGTCTAAAATGGGCCTCCCAAGGAAAATAATAATATAATAGCTAAAATAATAAAATAATAGTTATTAATTTTGGAGGAAGAATGAAAAAAACTACTTTTTGTGTTCGCATTTTCGACATATCTCCCTATGTTTTTACTCAAATTCTGAGCGGGAGAGCTCATTGGATGTGGAATTTAATTTCGCATCCAACGAGTACCCACACTGCATACTTTTGACAGACCCCACTACCCCAAAAACAAGAAATACCTGAAAAATGTGATGATGACATCATCATCACATTTTTTTAGGTATTTCTTGTTTTTGGGGTAGAGGGGTCCATAAAAAGTATGTATTGTGGGTACTCATTGGATGAAAAATTAAATTACGCATCCAACGAGCTCTCCCACTTGAAATTTGAGTAAAAACACAGGGAGATATGTCGAAAATGCGAACAAAAAAAAGTAGTTTTCTTTTATGACAAATATGTCAATTCAACCATTATGGTTGACTCATTTTATTGAAATTCTATTGGTTCTTGAATTCCAACTCACAAAATTTATTGTTGGCGCGTTTTCTTATAAGCCCCATTTTAGACCCCAAATTTCCTCTAACGATGAGGAGTTTTTGCAGCTCAAGCATTCCAGAATATAAAATTTTTTTCTTGAAATTTACATATTTTTTTACTGCTTAATATTCAGTTAGATATTTTCATGACATTTTGGAGTTTTTATTGTGTGCTTGAGTCTAAGTAATTAGATGTTTTCATGACATTTTTTACTTCTCACTATACTTTCTATGATAGTAATTGATGCAAAGAGACTAAGCCCCCTGTGAATTGGAGCAAAGTGCAAACACAATGGAACAATGACAACTCAAATGCATATGTTTTTGCAAATTAATTTATCAAAGGCATCACTCATCATCATCTATATGCATTAATCTATTCGTTCATCAAAATTTCCCAGATTGTCATAATTGATTTTCATGTAACACTTCCAAATATCTTAAAATGGTTGACCAAAGATGGATTTCCTTTCCATGGTTCGTAAGGTGTTTTGCCACAATTAACTTTTAGTTAAGCTCTGTATAAAATATATATGACATCTCCAATTGCTTTGTGCATGGAAAAAATTATGATCCTGACAGAGAAAGGGCACAGAGAAAGAAGTTGGAGCGCCAGATCAAGCAGGAGGCAAAGGGTGCTGCTCGTGAACTGCGCAATAATAACTATTTTTTGTAGGAAGTGAAGGAAAGAGAAAGGCCTTTGGTAGAGGAGGAGAGAGCGAACAAGTATAAGAAAGAAATGGCTTTCTTATAGGAGCAAGAATCTAATTCTAGGTCTAGGTAATTAGGAAGAGGAAAGAAAATAAAGTAGGTACAATGACATGGTCTTTATCGTTGTCACCATAGAATCTAGAAGCTCATTTAACTTTTGAAGGGAGTTTTTAGTAGAAGTTATATTGGCATGGAATATCATACAGGATTTGTTAAACAGTCAATTCAGGGAGTTACATTTGACTATGTAATGTTTTTTTTTAAATCATATTCCTTGTAATGTTCAATTGACAAATATATATTTAAAAAAATTATATCATTGTCACCATAGAATATGACAACTCATTTAACTTTGGCAAGGAGTTTTAGTATAGGTTACATTGGCATGGAATGTCATAGAGGCTTTGTTAAACAGTCAATCAAGGGAGTTACATTTGACTGTGTAATGTTTCTTTTAAAATTATAGTCTTTGTATTGTTCAATTGACAAATATAATTTAA
>LPNX011117640.1:5171-78919 GCA_001517045.1 Pseudotsuga menziesii
CCCCAAAAATATTTGTTTTTCTCACATTAAACCCCCAACCCTCTCTCTCTCACTCTCCCTAAACCACATACTCCTAATCACTCTCTATATATCTTTACAAACCCCCAACCTCCCTTGTTTGTCTCTCTCTAGATCCCTAATCCCAAGAACTCTCTCTCTCTTTCTAAACCACTAGCCCCAAAAATATATGTTGCTCTCACTAAAAACCCCTAACCCCAATCTCTCTCTCTCTCCAAACCACTTACACCTAATCACTCTTTATCTCTCTCTATAAAACCCTACACTCCATTATAATTATCTCTCATTAAAACCCTAAACCCTAATATCTATCTTTATATACCTATCTCTGTCTCTCTTTCTCTCTCTATAGTCCCCTAACCCTCAATATCTATCTCTCTCTAAACCTATAAATGCCAATATCTCTCTCTCTAAACCCTTAACACCCAATATATATTTTGCTCTCTCCCTCTCAAGACACCTAACTCATAATCTCTCTCTCTTTCTCTCTCTAAACCCTAACCCCCAAAATCTCTCTCTCCCTCTAAACTACTAACCCCAAAGTATTTATTTCTCTCACTCTAAATGTGTAACCCGTAATCTCTCTCTCTCTCTCTCTAAACCACTTAACCCAATCATTCTCTCTGTCTCTCTTTAAACCCGTACCCTCCATTATCACTCTCTCTCCAAAACCCTAAACCCTACTTTATATCTTTATATATCTATCTCTCTGTCCCTTTATCTCTCTTTAATTCCCTAACCTTCAACCTCTCTCTCTAAACTTCTAAATCCCAATATCTATTTCTCTCTCTCTCTCTCAAGACACCTAACCCCTAATCTATCTCTCCCCCTAAACTCCAATCTCTCTCTTTCCCTAAACTCCTAACCCCCAATATATTTATCTCTCTCTCTTTCCTTGGATCCTAATCTCTCTCTCTCTCTCTCTCTCTCTCTATTCAAACCCAATGTGATACCTCTTAAGTTGTCGCCTTCTACAAGGTCCAGCAACTAAGTGGGTAGTCGTCCTCCAAGAATTTGACTTAGTGTTCGTTTCCCTGAAAAGCACAAAGGCACTCGCGCTTGCCACACTCATGACCGATCTACCCCCACTAACTGCCTCATCACCCCCCAAGGATGATCTCCCTCATGATTTCCTATTCGTCATATCCACGGATGACCCATGGTATGGGTACATCCTTCTTTGTTTACGAACACAGAAGTTCGCAGCGCACTTAAACCATGAGGATAGGCGACGCATCTGACATCAAGCCATTTGCCACTTGCTGATCAGAGATGTTCTGTATTGTCTAGGCATTGATAGCATCCTACGTCATTACCTCACCCATGAAGAGGCCGAAACCATCCTCAACGACTGTCATAGTGGAGTGTGTGGTGGCCACCTTTCAGGCCTGGCAACCACCTAGAACATTCTACACGCTGGCTATTTTTGGCCCTCCATCTTTGTTGATTGCATAGAGGCAGTCAAGCATTGCCGCATCTGTCAGCTCTTTCTCCCAAAGGAAAGAACCCCCCCTACACCATTACACCCCGTAGTCACAGTTGGCCCCTTTTGCAAATGGGCAATCGACTTCATGACAATCAACCCCGTTTCAGCTAATGGTCATAAATACATCATTATGGCAATTGATTACTTCACTAAGTGGGAAAAGGACATGCCCACATTCGATTGCAAAGCTAAAACCGCAACACGCTTCTTCTTTAACCATGTTATTTCACAATTTGGTGTTCCTAAACAATTAGTCTCAGACCATGGAGCACACTATCATGACGCCGTATGGGCTGAACTATCAACCATGTTGAAATTCGAGCACCAGTACTCATTGTCCTACTACCCCCAGGGAAATGGCCAAGTTGAAGCAGTCAATAAAATCATCAAAACAATGCTCCAAAGGATGGTAGGAAACAATAAAACCAATTAGCATCACATGCTATTCTCTTTCCTATAGGCTTATCGCACATCCAAAAAAACTACAACCGGTTTCACCCCTTTCATCCTAGTACATGGAATTGAATCAGTGCTCCCTATAGAGTGCCAAATCCCATCTCTCTACCTCACAGTGGAACTTCTCCCTAACATTTCGCCTTTAGAAGAATGACTCCAACTTGAGAAAACCATAGAAGACTATCGAGCTGCCCTCCAAGCCATTGAAGCAGCCAAAACACGGTCAAAGGTCCACTATGACTCCCTTGTCCACCCTCGCACCTTCACCAAAGGCGATATGGTTTGAGTCAATGTGGTATGGCCCATACGTCATCCATCGTTTCCTCAGAAAAGGGGCATGCACCCTCATTGACTCTGATGGACAACTCTTGGAGAACCCCCGCAACGGGATCAACCTTAAGAAATTTTATGATTAACATCACCAATGAGTCACTTCATTTTCTTTTCTTCCTTTTCAACTTTTTTTACCACAAATCAGGGGCAGTACCATTAGCTGCTACTCCAAATTCACCCAGAATCAGTTCGAGACACCCCTCACACCTCCGGGCTCAAATTTATATCTCTTTATGAGAACATCATCTCATGTTTAATAAATTAATTTTGGGACCATTTCCCACAAGTCACCTTTATTTATGAGCCATGACATGATGATGCGAGTGTCTACAGACCTGTACTTGTATCACAATCCCCTACCACTACTCATGCGAGTTCTCGGGCCACCGTCCGCTAAGGAATTCCAATTTTACTTTTATTTTGTTCATTGCACCTTACGCGGATCTCTGGACCATTGTCCACAAATCAATTTATTTTTCTTGCATGTATTTAGCATAGAACAGCCCTCAGACTTTCCCTCGCATCACATGTAGTGAAGTCCGTCCACCGCAACACACACACACACACTCTCTTGACCTATGTCCGAGAGCCACCACAGTTTGCGTGCCTCTGCCGCACTGACTCGTGAGCCTCTGTCACAATCTATCCTGCACATGTATTGGTATGTTTGAGAGAATTCTTCTCTATCCATACTACAGAGATGATCTTTGGACCACTATCCACTATCCCGACATGGGGCACCGCCTGTGCCACCACAATCGGTTGACCATACTGGAGTTTCATTTAAGCTCTTTTCTTAGTCGTAAAAACAATGAAAAGATAGTCGAGCGCAGCTGCTTCCTTTCCCACTCGCTAAAGTATAGGAAAGGGAATCTACATCATCTCATTTACCTCCTTTTATGGACCATGTAGACCATTAAATGAAAAGGAACACCTTGGCATATTCAAGCCAAGACCATTCCCCTCTCCACATTTTTATGCTTTCTTGGGCAGAGGGGCTGCACTTTATGAAAAAGCTCACCACGGGTTGTCGTTAAGCTCTTTTCTAGCCTTCTCATCAAGAAAATATTTCCGAGCAAACTTGGTTTCATTCATGCTCGTAAAAGTATCTGAATGACCGTCCAGTCAGTATAGTTTTAACCTTTCCTGGCCTGATTGGACTACCAACAGTAAAGAAGTCTCTCATCCCCTATAGGATGGGTGAGCTCTCCTATGTATACTTTTATCCTTTTTGGGGAATAGGAGACTACCAATGAAAAAGATCCCCGACTGGAGTCTTCTTCGTGCTTTCAGACTCTCTAAAATTGAAAGCACCATGGAGCGTTTACCTTTAGGGCTCGCCAAAAATCCATGAGATTGTACCACAACAGTGTCCCTAGACAACACCCCACAAAAAATAGTTTGGCAGCATTCACACATTGGGTCGCCTTTTTTCATAGTACTCTACAACGTGTCTTCGTTGGATCCCATCAATATCAAAAGCGTCTACCTCCTCCAAGTATTTCCCACATGCAGTAACATTCCCAGTACTACAGTTATGATCCCATTCCCATGAGTCAAGTTTCATTTGCTGTGTGGTCTTCCCTACTGTCATACTATGAACAAAGGAAGTTTGAGTCTACCACACTCCCCCTGCCCCTGTTCAATTCCTTCCCTCCCCATCCCCCACCCCATTCAGTGGATCAGTCTACTGATTGTCTCACACCTTTCAGTTATCTCCCTCGTGCTTCTGGTCAAGGAAACACCATTGCCTTGACTAGGGGCAGGTCTCCCTCTGTCGAGGACAACACACATATTCTAGAGGATAGACCCAGAGGTCCCTATATCTTGGTTTCATTAACCTCATTGATGAGTTCCTTGGACCACTTGAGAGGAGTCCTTAGTGCCTCTCGGGATGGTTGTTTCTCATGTGCTCGACTCCAACTACATCATCGCACCATTGATATTCGTACAGGGTCTAGTCTGCACAGTACTTGGTCGAAGACCTTGGATGTTATCTGACTCTAGCACATTGATGAGTCTATTCGAGGCACCTAAACAGGTCATTTCCCTTGTGATTTTTGGGTTGCATTGGAGACAGTGTTCAGAAGCCTCAGCAGTGCTTCTATATAGATTTATGATTGATGCAGGATACTTGTACCACAGAGACTCTGACTCTCAATCAGCAAGTCCAAACAGCTATGTACCATTCCAGATCCAGCACACCATCAGTCATGAAGATATAGCATTCCATAAGATTGACATGGGTCCAATTACCAGACCAGCATTGTATTCAACCTCTAAGTGAGGCAACCATTATTGTATCATCAGTTGTATATGATCAGCTCTTGTATTTTAGAGCATAGATCAAATTATTCTTTTGACATTATCACGAGCATGGGGATGCCCGCCTCATCCACATACATGTCACACATTATTTGTATCTCACCCATCTATGGGAACCATATTAATACAAAAACCAAAAGCCACCATGCCCCAGCCTCGGAAGCACCACCTCTCCGCAGCAAATTCCTATGATGTTCGTCGACCATACGATGAGCTCCTACCCTCACACATCATGGGGCAAGTTCTGTAGCAAGGATTTCTCCTTGCTACAGGGGTAGGAACGACTCCCTTATGTCTATAGGATGGAAGGGTAGGTTCCTGCGTGTGAAAATATTGAAAAGAAAGTGGAATGGACAGAAATAAAATAAAGAACAGAAAGAAGAGAAATGGTTGGAAACCCCTCTCCAAACATTGTTAGGGTTTAGATCTAGCTACCTGCAAACAACATGTTAGAAACCGAAATACCTGCAAAACAAGTTCGGAAATAAACCTGCAAATAAACCATGGATTAGAAAGTAAATAAATTACTAAACAAATATAGAAAATAACAAGCTATACCTCATCTTTGGGTGGAATGGGCCACCATTCCCTCACTGGAAGGAGGCACCTCCCTATGTCACTCAAAAATGGATGAGGAGCTATGGCTCAATGGGGAGAATGGATGGAGGAGAGAGGGATGTGGGTGGCTTGAGAGGCAAAGGTGTCTAAAGGCATCCATGGGCAGCATAACAATATGTAAGAGAGGTGTGTCTTTGAGAGTGACCCCCCACCCTCCTTTTATAGCTTTTTTGGGGTTTTAGGGTTTTAAGCCTTTGGTTTGGGCTTTAGCCCATTTTTTGGGATTTTAGCCCCTTTCACCCTAACTTTAGCTCCTTTTAGGGTTTTAGGCTCCTTTGAGGGGTTTTAGCCCCTTTTTGGAGGTTTTAGCCCCTGTAAGAGTTATTTAGGCTCCTTTTTGGGGTTTTTAAGCCCTTTTCTTCATCCTTAAGCATTTTTTAGGGTGTGGGGATCTAATGGAGGGTCGTGAATGGGTGTCCTTGGGTGGTGTAGGCCATGTAGAGCTAAGTGAGGGATTTTTTCGGTTAACATTACCCTCACCTTGTTACCGAGGAAGTTGTTCTTCATCGCACCTAACTTGTCTCTGAAATGAATGGTATTAGTGATGCCAACATATATGCTTTGTAATGTGTACAAATAAGAGGAAATTATGAAATTGTTGAACCTTATTTATCCTTTAAAAGTGTAATCAATAATAAAACAAGTTACAAACCTCCCTAGTTAATCATACTCTTCATACAAAATCTAAGTTGTTTCTTTGCTTGGATGGCTACTCCCTCAAGAAAAAGGTATCATTTCAGACCCAGGATTAAGAACACTTGTTAATTAGGGTTGTTTAAATACCTAAACATGCCTAGATTTGTCCTACTTGTGCCCATAATTGCTTAGAATCAGTCCACCCTTGGATATAAGCCTCGTTGTTGCAAATGCACCCAGAGCGAATCTCATAGATCCTATATCTCATGCTTTATAACATGGTATTAGACTGAGTGTGGATTTTTTTCCTCTATCCAAATCTCTTTAAGTTTTCTAAGATTTGAAATTATAGTTCTCAACATCCTATTTCTTGTACAACATCTGAGTTTTAGGGTTTTTTACCCTTATCTTCACCAACACATCCCGTACTTGGTAGTTTTTTCTTAGGGTTTTGGAAAATATAAGGAAGCTGTGATTTTGTGCCCTTTATAAGGGTAGGTCTAAATGCTTCCAAAGATCTAAGAAGACTTGAGCATCAAAATTCAGCAATTATGCTGTAAGTGCATTTGAAAATAATGTTGTAGAGAGGGGTATTTGCAGACCTAAATTGTTCCATTAATAATTAATCTAAATCTCTCCCAAGTGGGATGGCTTCTCCAAAGGCATGAACAAGTGCAACAGCAACCTGAAATGATGGAATGCTCCTCTAAATTTGATAAGAAGTGGGGTCAATAAGGTGATCGCTCCATCAAAATAGCAATTGCATACCCTTGATATACGGTTAGAAGCTCTAACTAGTAACGTCTCGCCAAAATGGGCCTAGACATGAGTACAAAGTTACAAACCCTCCTCCATGTGGATTGCTAGCCTTTGATGAATCTGGAGTACTGTTTTGTTGTAGGATGAATTAGGTGAATAATGGGGAGTTAAACCTCCTTTACTGCCAAGCTGCCAAAGGTATACAGGCTACAAAAGATGTAAGAAGACTAGAGCAACAAAATTCAACAGTCATGCTGTAAATGCATTTGAAAATAATGTTGTAGACAGGGGTATTTGTCAACCTAAATTCTTCCATTAATCATGGCACACAAGGCACTCCTTTAACTGATGAATATCTCGAGTTTACACAACTGAACTTGGTATTCGAGTTTTGACAAGCTCTAGGTTGATATTAGACCGAAGTTTAGAGGGTTTGTGCTATTCTAGTGTTCATATTCAGTGCTGGCAATGCACTGTCTAGATTCAATGTATAGTTAAACACATTGGTATACATACAAAGAGTTGATGGATTACCCCACCCCACCTCGCCGGTGTTGTATAATGTGCCTTGCAACTCTCAGTGCATTTAGCTTTAGTCCACTTTTTCTGAAATTTGAGGGAATTTAGATATGCATGCATTTCAAATTTTATGAACAGACCTTCTCTTCCAGTAGTTAATCCATGGAATACTCAATGATGGATAGTTTGAATATTAAATTCCAAGCCTTGTGATTCATGGATTGAATATTTTTAGAACCCTTTGAAATTTGCTATATTGTAGGTAAATTTCGATGCAAAAACAAAGTATGACATGATCCAGAATTACAAAATTCTGCAGGACGTGTTTACAAAGTTGAAGATAGACAAGGTAATGAAATTCTATTGTAAATACTATTTCTGGACCTACCTTATGCATGATTTGATTTTTATTATACATTAGAATCACAAGAGATATGATAAAACTCATTCTGGCTATGAAAAATTCTATGTTAACAAGATGAAACATAACTGACCAAATAGATGTTTGACGTTAGAAATTCAGTTAAGAGATGTAACATATTGTTGAACAAACTATCTTCTTTGTATGTACTTGAGATGACATTGTTGAACAAACTATCTTCATTGTGTGTACTTGGAGCACAATCCAAGGTGTAATTAATAACAAAGAATGTTGAGCAAGGAATCAACAATGTTGTTTCCAAGTATTGAATATTTTGTGATTGGGTAGATTCTTCGGGTTGACAATTTTAATAAGCATAAATTATGTTCCACCTTCAAGAATACACAGTTTGATCACAATTTGATATGAAACAATGTCTGAGCTTAATAAAGGGTGCTACATAAATGCATGCCTACCATAATCAGCTGTGGTTACTATCTTGTCCTATATTTTTCCTTTCAATTTTTGTTGGGAATGTTTTTGCTGACTTTGATGGTTCCCATTTTTACTACTACATGCCGATTTGAAATAGGCTAGATTGGTCTTGCAACAATGAGCCTCGAATTCCAATGGTATTTAAATAGAAATAGTAGCTAAACATGAATGATTCTCTTATATCATTGTCTATAGGTTGCATCCAGATGTTGATAAGCTCCCATTATCTCTTACCTGCACCTATTTTACCAACCTCCTACCTATACTTTGCATAATTCGAATCTTGCTTGCCATGTTGAATTACATTTGAATTTTGAAGTAATGCATTACACTTGTATACATTATCATATTAATGAGATCGAGATCCTGAAATTGTGAACTTTTTGAACTTTCTCAAATTTCATGTCCATAATATAAATTTGCATATATAATCACATATGTACCCTCTCAAATTGGATGCATGGCTTATCACTTATCTCCTAATCTTTCTCATATGATTGTTATTATATGCTTCTGCTATTCATAGGAATCTAATAGTATTTAGTGGCATTATCCATAAGTGGTTTGATGTCTGGAATGGAATGTTTCATGTTGAAAAGGTCTCAATTCTTAACCATTGGCTTTTCAAAGAAGTTAGTTGGGTGTCTTAAGTCTTAACTTCTCAACGTTGGTACAATAGAGTCAGACATGCCAACAGGTTTTTGGTTATTTTCACTCCACACTAGTTCTTTGATTTTCCAGATACAGTTATTGACAAATGGCCTTCGGGCAAATATCAATTCGTCAATTAATTGTTACAAAAAAATTCCTGCAATCATCGAAGAGAGCTCCTTTTTTTCTACGTGGATTCTCACATTGATCTTCAGATGAAACCCACATTCTGAGTTTAGCAGAGTGGTCTATATTGGGGTCACTCTCACATTTACCTGTTGATCGCCCCTTCCAAAAATCTGGTAAAGTTAGGGATGGAGAGAATTGTCAGAAACGAAACATTATCTTAGATGTGTCCACGAAAAAGTGGCTAAAACACTCAGACATGTTGCTTCCAAGAGATGCTTCTCTGCTCGTTCTTAGGGGACAGGGAGTCTCATTTAAAGGAGTCAGATTGATATCTCACTTCACCAGGACTTCTTCCACTGCAACAGCAAAACAACGCACTACTGAGGATGAAGAGGATGACAATGAAGAGAAAGTTTCAAAGCAAAGAAATATTGAAGCATCACCAAAAGAATGTGACCAGGCAGTAGAAGGGCTGAGCTTAGTAAAAGCCAAGGCAAAATAAGTGCAGGAATTTCCCAAGAAAGATGAGGCCTTTGTAAAAAAAATTGGGCTACAATGCTTGAGATTGGATCTGCACTAAAAGTGGTCGCATCTATGAGCAGGCAAGTTTTATCACCTCAATGGCATTTAACTTCTTTTAGCTTTAAAATACAACCGATCAAAAACATATTTAGTGATGGAAATTGGGGGAAGAAATTAAATAGAATAATTTAGAGGATTTTCTATTCTTGTGTTTCATGGCAGTCTCTCATCAAGGAAAACCCTAGGAAATGAAACTATTTTACATAAGTTTTTAGTTTAGATGGCAATTTTTTCTATCTTATAAAATAAGAAACATGTTTGTACATAAATAATCTAGAACAAATGTTAATATACTATTTTTCTATTTAAGTTGTGGCAAATATAGTCCATTTTAGTACATTATAGAAAATTTGCTAATGTCTTGGAAATTTTTGCTAATTTGCAAAGGTTTAGAAATCTGGTAATGTCAACCATTCAATAAAGTTAGCACAGTGTGTTCATATTAGACTTTTGAGGTTACCTCAATCTTTGTTTTTTACTGCACACTGACATAAATCTTTGGTGCAAATCCCTTGTAAACTTGTTCACATCTAATTGCTTTTCTGATCTATATCACAAGCAGGGAAGATTGGGCCAGGAAACTTCATCAATGGAAACATGATTTATTGGAAGCAGTGCAACATTATCAGATTGGAACTAAACTTCTTTGGGCTGACATTACAATATCTTTCAGGCTTTTACTGAAGCTTTCAAGTGGAAAGAATCTTTCACGGACAGAGATGCATCAGCTAACTAGAACATCAATAGATATTTTTAGGCTTGTACGATTTGCAGTATTCATCATAGTTCCATTCATGGAATTGTTGCTGTCATCTTTTATCAAATTATTTCCCAACATGCTACCATCCACTTTTCAAGATAAGATGAAGGAACAAGTATTATTTTCTACTACTTACATTTCTTGCTTTGTCAGTATAAATAGTCTATGTGATGCAAGCTTCTGGGATGGGGTGGATGGGTTTTGGCCCTTAGGGACGACTGAAACTATTGCCCCATAGATTGAGGGGACATCAAAAGAATATTAAAAAATGTGGAGTTATAAAACAAGATCAAAATTTATTTAAAACTTTTTGTTAACACATGAAATCGTCTGGTTCCAAGGCCATTGGAAACAATGCACTATCACAAAGTATTATGATACTATCTCCTTCTCTTTGGGTTAGTGCTTGCTAAACATTGGCGAAAATCCTAGTGACTTTATAGGTCAACTAATAATCGAACAAAAAGACCAATAATTCTTTATACTTAAATACAAATTATTTTCCTAAAAATCTGTGAAAAATCGGTGAGCTAATAGATGATTTCATAGATGAAAAATGCACGAAAATCAATACAAAACCGACGATTTAATAGATGATTTAATGGCTGAAAAACCAGTGAGCTAATAGATAATTTAATGGCTGAAAAATGAATGGAAATAAATGCAAAAAATCATTGAGTTTGGGCAAAAACTGAATGCAACTTAATGAACCAAGCTTGCTAATTAGATGTAAAAATCCAGAAATGAAAACCTTGGGAACCTTGTAGCTCCATTGTCATACCTGAAATGATATTTTTTGGTGGAAAAAGGCTACCTTGTCATACATGAAATGCAAGAAAATGTATCTGTGACAAAAGACTCCCATGTCAATTTTCTCTGATTCCTAAGCATAGCTTTAGCTGATGCATGTTAGGCTATAGTTTTATCTAAAATGTGGAAGTGTTGGTTTTTATTTGTGTGGAATTTAAATGTGCGAACTCTCTTTTTCCAGTGAAAAAACCTTAATTTTATTAATAGACAACAAATACATTCTGCAGAAGAGGTTTTTGTTTCTAAGCCTTTTCAAAATACTTCTTTTCAGCTCAAACAGTTTGTCCCATATGTGGTCCCAAAATCCCATACACAGGTTTACAGCCATATCACCAAAACAATAAAGTCCTTGATCTGATAGAAACCAAAAATCTATATATCCAGCAAGATCTTCCATGCCGAGAATCACTGATTTGAGTTTCACATCTTTGAAAATTGCTGAAAGTTTCGATCAGAATTCAGTCTAAATAAGCAAGGCCAAATCATTTATGAACTCCGGTAGTAAACACGGGAGCTCTCACATATGCACTTGTTTATTTATGGAATTTATTTCCTTTTTACCCTCAAGTTGCATAATCAAATGATAAGATGACTACTATTTTTGTGTATATTATACCAAATAGAGATATTTTATAGGGGAACCTTGTAGCTAAAAACATGATCTGCTAAATTTATGCAAGTTTATTGCTTGTTAAGACAAATAGGTGAATGAATACACATGTTTTTTTTTATAAATGAAATACGATTGTTGATTAAGATCATGAAACTTCAATTAAGGGTCAAGATTTATATCAGATCCATGATTTCTTTGTTCTCTGAGATGTGTTTTAAAATCACTATATTTGATATTCCCAAGGAATAAATAAAAATATGCATTTGACTAGTCCTGTGAGGACTCAAGTGTGTTGGATATTGTTTTGTTGTCCATCATTCAAAAACAAAGAAATTTAAGAAAACTATTAAACGTTTTCCTTATGTATTCTCTAGGATACTCAATTTGTCATCAATACAGAATCATCAAAAGAGTCCTAATATCTAAAACAGCAATACAACAAGATGGGCATAACCAGTGTCTACATCCCTCAGCTATGACTCTAAGCTAATCTGCCATTAATTGGTTGTTAGTACAAGTCTTTTCTGAATCACATAGGAAGTGACTTTTCTAAATTCTTGTTTGGTTTAGGTACCCTTCTGTAACAACAAATTATATTTAGAAAGCTTGTCTGCCATTGAGTTGAAATCTTGGTAAATGTGTCGAAAAAAGATTATTATTATGGTTTCAAAACAATTTTTGACCTCTTGAACTTGGCTCATGCAGGCACAGATTCTCAATGTTGGATAGATGATTAGCCCAGTCTATGATAAAATTTGAATCTCCATAACCTTGAAATTGTTTAAACCTCCATTCTCAGTTGTTTTCCACGATCTGAATGTAGACTTCTGCCCTTCTTTCCCCTTTACTAGTCTCATAGTTTAGCAACAAATGAAAAGAAGATTTGTTAGTACAAGCCTTTTCTAAATCAGATAGGAGAGTGACTTTTCTAAATTCTTGTTTGGTTTAGGTACCCTTCTATAACAACAAAGTATATTTAGAAAGCTTGTCTTCCATTGAGTTGAAATTCTGGTAAATGTGTCAAAAAAGGATTATTATTATGGTTTCAAAACATTTTTTGACCTCTTGGACTTGGTTCATGCAGGCCTATATTCTCGATGCTGGACAGATGATTATCCCAATCTATGATAAACTTTGAATCTCCATAACCTTGAAATTGTTTAATTCCTCCATTCTCAGCTATTTTCCACAGTCTGAATGTAGACTTCTACCCTTCTTGCCCCTTTACTAGCATGATAGTGTAGCAACAAATGAAAAGAAGAGTAAAAAAACACAAAGCACTAGCTCCACAAATACCTGATACTCCTTTTCACGCTCTCTTGAAAAGACCTAGGATTTTCTTTGTCAATATAATGCATTAATGAACAGCTGGAAGGTTTTTCTTTTAGAATCTTTTTTTAGTCCATTACCTCTCTAATCCTGTGTGCTACATGGGCAACTATGAAGACATGTTCCAGGAATATCATCAAATTTCTTGACATCCATGTATCATATATAAGCAAAACATGGGAGCCTAAAAAGCTGCTATAGTTTTGTCACCAATCGATTCCTAGACAATCTACCAAGCTATGCCTATATATATCATCTTGATCTATCCCTTGTAACCTGTGACATGTCAGGTCATATAGATATGGAGAATGCGCACAAGATGAACAAGTGATCCACAAAATCAGCATTGCATTTGCATATGATACATCACCCTTGTTTGCACCAATCTCTCATTTTCCCACTGGTAGTACTTTCTTAGCTAGTACCAACCACATTAGTGTTTTTGTTTCTAAAGGGATGAATAGCTTCCAAACAATTGTCCTCCGGGATGCTCTCTCTTGCATGAGTTCCTCCACTTTGGTAGCATGACCTGGTTTGACCTATGGACCGCATTTCCTTGTTCCCTTGATCCTTGAACACTTTAAATTCTCGGATCCTTGATGATTGGGCAAGTCAATGTAATCGTCTCATTCCTCTGGCTCACCTTGTAAACTTAATACTATCTGTTGTCAGCCATCCTTAATACTAGGCATTTCTTTCTAATTGCGAGTCTGCCTCTCTATGACAGTATAGACCACTAAGCATTTAAACTATCTAGCAGAGCCTCTAAAATTTGAAATTTCCTTCAATCCTGATCCACTGGTCCTTTCTAATTATGACTTTTCCTCAATTCCCTCATTTATTTACCCACCGAGGGGAAAACTTTAACAAAGGATTTCATTTACCAAAGTCTTTCCTTGTAATGGAAGCATCCTGTGAGTGTTTTTTTTAATCCAATATTCCATGGATGCATCTCTTAACTGTTTGGATTTCATAACTTGACCTCAGTGTCCATCATTATAAAGCAATCTCTAAAGGCTTTTAGTTGCAAATTTTGAGCTGAAGTGTTTTATGTGTTTTAAACCCCATTCCCACCTTACTTGGAATTGGCTACCTTGTTCCATTTATAACTAGTGGAATTTCTTATCCCTCCCTCCTATCTGAAGGATGTTGAAACACTTCTTTCTGATTTGGTTAAGATTCCTTTTTTTTATTGTGCTATAGACATCCAATATTCCTGTATGCTCTCTATAATAGATTAATGGAGGTTAATATATGAACCACAGGATAGTTACGGCCAAAATTTAAATGTCAATCATATGGTTTCAAGATGAAACCTAGGTATTTGACTTCTTCAAAATAATTAATGGGAAATATGATTTTGGTCTGGTCATTAAATTACTCTGCCAATCCACTTTACATTTCTGAAGACTTATTCATATTTATTGCCATTCCTATAGTCTTGAAATAGAGGTCCAGAAGCCCCTTAAGCTTTTCCAGCTCCCTAACAGAACTATTGACTGAAGAACTATTGACTGAAAATCAATGTGTCGTCTACCAAAAGTAAATGGGTGATATGAACGAGTTTGCTGCTTTAATCCCCTATAATTCTGTTCTAGCATTTAATTAATTTAGAAAGTTTTCTTTATTGGGCTAAATTGTTTTAAAAAATATTTCACATTTAGCTTTTGTGATTTTTTATTTTCTATGTCCTATTTTTCTAGCAGCAAAACTCAGAATTTCTATGATATTACAAATCCTTCACAGCAACACCGGGGACTTGTTTACCTCCACCAGTGGCAGAGGTTTGCTTGCTTGGATCAGCTTTTTCAAGTAAATTGAGCAAATCACTGGCTCCTGTAAGTGACTTTAGGATTTTAGTATATTGTACTTCCGTCCAATTATCTTTAGCATTTGTTATTGATATCTGTGCAGACATCTTTTTCTATGCTTCCATATTGGATTATTTAATAGCTTTTGATTCAGTCCCAAATAATCATTAGTATAGAAGCTAATGTGTATTTTCTTTAGATACCTTATGTTTTGCTTCAGTGATTGTGTTCTATATTCTTTATACATGGCTTCATTTTCATTTCCTGATAATATATACCCGTTCATATTTCCATGTGAAACTAGAACACAGGAGGTAATGCTAAGACTTCCCTTGCTAGTGGAGCTACTGGAAGATCAGTTGTATTGCCAACTAGTGCATCTTGGTATGAAATCTGTTCCTTGTCATGGAATATTTTTTTATTTTTCCAGCACCCCCCTGGATTGGTGCAGAGTAACATTACACATTAAGTTTAGTGAACATAAGCTTCCATATGATTTAGGACTTTGTGGTGGAATATTACATATCTTACTAAATATTGAGCCATTAATGGTTGTTGCAGGGGCTCCCATGTTGCACAGGAAAAATCATTTAGTATGAGGATCCTAGTTGTTCAGCGATCCTCTAATCCTAAAACAAGTTCATCTCATTCACTTTCAGTGTCTCCAACATTAAATCTCCTTGCCTTGGTGGTGGAAGCTGCGGCATCAGGGTTGAGTTCTGATCATGGCAAGTTGTTGGTCAATAAGGGTGGGTAGTCATCAATGTTTATATCTAAAAAAAATATTGATGCCAAACCTAATGCAATGAGTGGAAAAGATATAAAATTAAATTCATGTGTAAATACTGTTGGGGAAGCTTTCCATGGAAAGAATTCCAATTTAGTTGATCCTACTATGAAATGTAGGATTCATGAAGGTTTTAAAAGTCTATTGAAGAATTTGTCTTCTGACACACACAAGGGTTCATCTGAGCTAGGTAGTGGGCACATTAAAACTGCAAGAAGTGAAAGAATAGATGCAACTTCAGTGTCATCTGGTATTGTCTGTGTTGGACTTTCTAAAGATATATTTCCAATCTCTGTCCCTCAAAGCAACTCTATTGTTGAAAGCAACAGTGAAGTGAATGTTGTTGCTCTAAATAAAAGCAGTAGAATGATTTCAAGAAACCATGTTGAGAATTGTCTACAAAGGTCTCCATTTGATGATAGGTATCAAAACAATTATGAAGAACACTTTGCAAAACCATATGGTGAAGGTTTCTCTAAAGCTATTTCTTTAGAGGCAGAGGTGCCTCTCTTTATGGAAAAAGTCCAATTTTCAGTTGATGATTATAATTCTAAAGATTGTTCTCTTCATCAAAAGTATGTAAATACTTGCACTCTTAATGGTGACGGTGATAAATTTGGATTTACTGATCATAAAGCAGAGGAAAGATTAGTTTCAACTGCTGAAAAGACTAGTGCAGGTTCTATCCAAAATTGTGAAAATGAGCCTATGTTAGAGGAAATATTAGTTTTAGAAGCTAGAAATACTAGTACAATATCTATCCAAAATTTTGAAAATGAGTCTATGTTAGATGCAACCGATAGAAGTACAAGTACTGGTTTTCAAATTCCTGAGAAAGTAGAAATTGCTAGAGATTCTAATGCCAGTTCTGGAAAGCTAGAATGCTTGGAGAATCTGGTGTGTAATATCCTTCTAGAAGTTTATATGAATGGCTCAGATGTTGGAGAAAACAGTATAATTTCAAACATATTGTCTTTGAATTTTGATTCAGATGATAGTGTATTAAATAGTCCTCACAATTTGGACTTTCTAAAGATAGCTTTCCAATCTCTGTCCCTCAAAGAAACTCTGTTGTTGAAAGCAACAGTGAAGTGAATGTTGTTGCTCTAAATAAAAGAAGTAGAATGCTTTCAGGAAACCATGTTGAGAATTGTCTACAAAGGTCTCCATTTGATTATAGGTATCAAAACAATTATGAAGAACACTTTGCAGAACCATATGGTGAAGGTTGCTCTAAAGCTATTTCTTCAAAAGTAGAGGTGCCTCCCTTTATGGAAAAAGTCCAATTTTCAATTGATGATTATAGTTCTAAAGATTGTTCTCTTCATCAAAAGTATGTAAATACTTGCACCCTTAATGGTGACGCTGATAGCTTTGGAGTTACTGGTCATAAAGCAGAGGAAAGATTAGTTTCAACTGCTGAAAAGACTAGTGCAGGTTATATCCAAAATTGTGAAAATGAGCCTATGTTAGAGGAAAGAGCAGTTTCAGAAGCTAGAAATACTAGTACAATCTCTATCCAAAATTTTGAAAATGAGTCTATGTTAGATGCAACCAATAGAAGTACAAGTACTGGTTTTCAAATTCCCTAGAAAGTAGAAATTTATAGAGATTCTAATGCTAGTTCCGGAAAGCTAGAATGCTTGGAGAATCCAGTGTGTAATATCCTTCCAGAATTTTATATGAATGGCTCAGATGTTGGAGAAAACAGTATAATTTCAAACATATTGTCTTTGAATTTTAATTCAAATGATAGTGTATTAAATAGTCCTCACAATTTAGCAAATTTGCTCCTTTTTGAGACTAATAAATGCAATGGGTTGTCAAAGGAAATATCAAGTCCATGGAAGTCTCATAATAGCAAGCAGTCAAGATTTTTATTTGCAAGGTCAGAAGGTTCTATAGAAAGATCAAGCCATTATTCCACTCCCAATTTGGCATTGTCTAGGCAATTGCAGAGGGAGTGGGAAAATGGAAAAGATGTTTTGGAAAGCACAAATGGACATGAACTATTGAATATTAATGGACTATCTAATAATTATTCTGGCCCGAAGGTGCAAGGATTTCAGAGTACTTCAGAGGGAAGCACACTTTTGGTTCTTTCATAGGACAAGGGTGAGTTTTGTCTTCTTTTTTTGTTGGATATTAGTAATTTTATTTTTATAATTGTGTTTTTCCTCGTGCTAATATGGAATTTACAACTTTTGTTTCCTTTTATCCAGCCATTCGAAGCCTTTGTATTTTTCCAAGTTTGTTATCAATGGATATAGACTTATTTTTATGGATCTAAATACAAGAGATAACCATTTTCAGATGAGCCTATCTTTTAAGATCTAACACTGCACAGGGGATGTCCCTAAGTTGCACCGGGACATTACCAATGTCGTGTAGGATTGTCAGATATCCCTTGGCCATCTTGGGGACTTCTTAGCATCACTTTCAAAAATCGGTGCCTAAGAGAAAAGAAATATAAGGCCTTAGTGCTACACTCACTCACCAACACATTACCCCTTACTAGGAGACTATTCAATCTCTAATTCAGCCAATATTTAGATTTGTTTTTCTTTAAATTATCTAGGTCAGACCCTCTCTTAGTCTTACCGTCTGCTCTGCCCTACCTCTATCCTCCTGTAGAAACATACCCTATGTTATAATGCTGTACTAATGGTAGGTTTTGAACAATTCTTCATGAAAATTGAACTTTGTACTTGTAAATATAACTCCACACCAAAATATGAGACCCAGGTCTTAGTGAGGCTCTTATATTCCATTCAAGAAGAAATGCATCCCATGTGGGAATTCAGAGTGGAAGGCATAAACATTCCATAGGGCCTGAAGGGAATTGGAACTTAAAACTAATTCATAATCAGATAATCAGGGCAGGGAACTTTCACATTCCACTCAAGGAGGATGGAGACATGCTTTATTACCCTTACAAAGAAATAGTTTCTTGTAGGCAGTTCAAATGGGGAATATGAACCTCAACATGATTTTTTCTATCCTTTACTTCATCATAAATGTGCATTTCATGGTCAAGTAAATTCCTTCATTTTGAAAGTCATAAATATTGATAAGAATATTCCTTTATGCAACTGTGCATTATAAGAACACTGTAGAATACTAGTCTCTCCAACTTTTTCGATAGGTTTAGTCAATCTCAAAAGCTTACTAGAATCTAAATTTTAGTGTAGTCTTATTTTAGGTGACCATACATTCTAAGGAAAGTCCAGTTCTTATCAATGGTTATTTCTCTCTGTGAACTATTGTCCAATAATCATGGAAGTTGTTTCAGATCCTATACATCTCAATGCAGAGCTGATATATATATTGTTATACCTAATAGTTTGCAAGTTTTTCAAGTTTAATTCATGCTTAACTAGTTGTCCTACCTTTCAAATAACTGGTATCATCACCTAGAAGCCAAATATACAACCCTTTAAAGGTTTCTCTAAATATGTAATGTTGTAGGAGCAGGGTATTTCTCTTTATATTTGCAACATGACTCTTTAATTATTGAATCCACTATTAGGTGCTTTTATAGCGAAGGAATAATGATTCACAAAGCATAACTCCTCCATACAAAATGGTACCTTTGAAATAGTAAATGATTCAATGCTAAACACTTGCAATACTTTCAATTCCCCAGGTCAAAATACTTGCAATTATTTGAATTCTAGGTCTAGAGATCATTTTTGCAAGACATTACGGTGCATAGGGAGTCAAGTCTCTAATTTTACAAATGATAATAATCGAGTCTCGATTAGCAATAAGTTTCTGAATATACTTGGCTCTTAGAATGTTTATCACTTGATTTAAAGCTAAAATAGGCTTCACAATAAGAGAAGAAACCTTTTGCAGTTTGATCACAACCATAGAATTGCTTATTATGGAACATTCTCAAAGAAAAGGTGAATATACTTTACATAATTTTAAGTTTATTAATTATCAAAGCAACAAGTTGTGTCACTAATTTTGATAGCCCATGATGAGGAACATCTGAAACACCTTGAAGCTCATGGATTCTTAATATTGCATTAGACAAGAGGGAAAGTATTGTTTTTGACTCTTTGTTTTTGATGCAGTGATGGCATTGGGCTTCGAAATCCTTTCATGAAGGACTCTTCTTTGGACTATGAGAATGATAGTGATGAAGAATGGGAAGAGGTACTCATCACTAAATCTCTTCGGTAAGAGTATTTGTAGTATTTTTATTAGCTTTAGTTACAGGGAAAATTGTACATAGCTCTCAGGGATTAGTTTATCATAAATACTAGTTACTGATAAGTTGTAATAGTAATAATTATGTAGTTTGTAGATTGATATCTATCATAAATTTGTTTGAATATCATCATTGTCAAGCAATAACAACTTCTTAAAGGGTGCTAGCTCAATGGTAGAGTGCCTGCCTAATTATAGGCAGGAGGTTGGTGGTTCGATTCCTCCATGCCCTATCATAAATTTGTGACTACAAAAATGACTAAATTCCCATATATACGACTATTAGTAGCTAATTTCCCGTATCTTAGTTGTATTTAGCTTAGTCATTAATATGTTAACATCTAGTAGTTTATTTAGTTGTATATTTGGTCATTAATGGTTGCAATCAATGACTAAATCATTGACTATCAATGACTAAATCATTGTCTATCAATGACTACAAAGTCAAGCTATTAATGACTAGTGAAATAAGACTAGCTATAAGATAGTGGAAATTTGCTACTATTAGTCACCGACTCAAAAATAGTCGTTTATAGCCTGATTTTAGTCATTTTTTTAGTCATTAATTTCTCATTTTATACTAGTGATACCAACCGTCTCCTAAGACGCGGCCACATAAATCAAGAAGTCACGGCTATAGTTTGGTGGACTAAGCATGAGGGTCATTGCTAAGGCTCTCTTAAGAGCATCGAAAGAGTCCTGAGCTCATTCATCCCAGTAAAAAGGGGTATGCATAAATCCTTTAGTCAAGTTGGAAAAATTAACCACGAACCTTCGCAAGAAGTTCACCATACCTTGTAAACATTGAAGGTGTCAAATATTATGTGGGGGAGACAATTGAAGTATTGCTTCAAAATTCAAGGGATCGACTCTAATACCCTCCATGGATATGATGAATCCTAGTAAACAATCAACTGTCACGCAAAAGATGCACTTATGAGGATTTAAACCAACTTGATAATGACAACATCTTTCGAACACTAATCTCAAATGATAAGGATGACGCACTCTCAAATGAGAGTGAGCAACGAGATCATCCAAATATACTTCAATAATCATTTTAAGGTCATGGCCTGCTGAAATGTAGCTTCGAAGTTTTTAAGGCTGAAGGAAATCTTTCGATAATGTAAGCAGAGCTATCATCACTAACCCTAAGAGCAGACAACAAGATTTTCCTTTGCAGAGGACAAGTTTGAAGTACTTCTAATGTGGACATCGCACAAGGAGTCTCTCCCAAATACTCAACAACTGAATAGTTCTGGGTAGCTCGAGCGTTAGGATTGTGCCATGAATGCTTCAAGACTCCCTTAGGAATGCGGGGTGTAGCTTCAGGTTTATCCGTAGGCTTTCCAATTCGCAAAGGGATCTCGTGTGGGGAAGGTTCTTTCCCAAGGTCTGGTTGTGATGAACCATAATATTTCGCACGTGTCACAACTTTAGCAGCTCTCATCATGTTGATGCAACCATTACAAATAGTGGCCTGCGGCAGGTTTTGAGTTCCACTAGAAGCACAACTAGGATCAACAGTCCTTGAGGTCATATTTTGATTATTAGGTAAAGGATTAGTAAACACAACTGGTCCCTGTGCTATGAACTTCGAGCCATCCTCCATATGAGGGAACAAGTGCGTGAGGTGATCATCCTTACACAACTTACAAGCAAATGTCACCTTACATTTAGGCTGCTTGTCCACCCCAACATTATTCATGTTCTTGTCATTATTATTAGCATTTTCATTTTTATTCCCACCCTTACAATTATTTTTCATTTTTTCTTATTCCTTCCAGGCTGCTGGTTTTCTTTTGAGTTTGACGTTTACACAGAGAGTACGCTTGTCGATTGGGTAGGTTGATATGAAGCCGTAAATTGTCTCGACGTAGGCTGGTTAATCGATAACTGACTCACTTTTTTTGGAACCAAGTCCGTGGGTTTGGTACCTATGGAGCCAACAATACCATCGACATGTGGCCCAGGTTTGATCTTGGGGTCGAAATTGGATCTTGGAGCATTCAGGATAATCTCATACAAAATTATGAATTGAGCATAGATCAAATCCAACTCTTGAGCCCTAAAGATAGCTTGGTCCTCGTTTTGAACTCTAGATGTAGAACATCCTTCGTGATGTAAGGTAACAATGACTTGTGGAACCACTCAAGAAGAAACTCTGGTGGTATATAGGCTTTAATTAATCATTTCCATATACGCCACTCTTGAATATGGTCTAAAATGTGGGTGGCTTTATCTTGCCAGAAGGTCAACAAGAGTTCAGTACCGACGTCGTAACGTATGGGTAGTGTTGGGAAAAATATTGTCTTGAATAGTTTACCTAATATTTAATTATTGACCAAGGTTTGTAAGCTTGGAGTTGCTACAAAATATATGTGAAGGCAGAAGGATTCCTAATATGTCGTGGTAATACTTTAACAAACATAGATCAAAACATCTTTTAAAATAAGAAATAGAGACTCATAAGAATTCAATGGTTAAGAATATTAAGCTAGAACAGAGGACTAGACTAGTGTAGTATCCAATTATACTACTCTACTTTATACATACGTATTGGAGGAATGCAAATAAAAACAAGATAATGATAAACTATCCCTTAAGATCTATTCTACTACTTTAAACAACTTTGAAAGCTAACTATACAAAGGAGGATTTACAAAATTACATCAACTAGTATATATCACTAAGGATGTACATGGAAACTTAGACTAATTCCACTCTCCTGGGTTGTTTTTGGGATAAGCATTTACAGTGACTGGGATAGGAGTAGAAGGAGAGTCAAAGTGGATTTCAAATGAAGTATAGAAACTAAAAGAAATTAAGTCTAACTTTACCTCTACGAAAATATGTAAACTAAGGAATGTACAGATGAAAGTAATGGTAAACATGGTTCTTTATGTCATGGACACTTAACAAAAGACAAAACATAAATGCAAAGGAGAAGACCTAACTTATAAACAAACAAAGAACCTAATGAAGATGATCTTATGATTCTTATTTAGTAACCATCTAACTAAAAATAACAACTTCTATTTATAACCTATCAACATATCTACCAAATTATTAATATAACTAACTCTAAATCACATATAAATAAATGAAATAAATTCAAGCTAATATTGCAAAACATAATCATATCCTAAAAATAAATAAAGACTCAATAAGTACTCTAAATAATTTGATCACAGACTTTTAAAAGGAAATATAATCACTATCTAACTATTCTAATCAAAACATACTCAAAGAACTAAAGAAAACATACTTAAACTATGTAAAATATGCTAAGGACTGGATGAAAGACTGAACAATAGGTTGAAATGGCAGTATGTGTAACGAACCAAATAGTCTGTCTGTATGACAGTCTGTATACAAAAATACTTAAAACTTTGAAAAAAATTATTAATCTAGATGAACTCAGGCCAACCAACTAATGCATGTAATAACTAGAATGTAAATACATGAATTTAAACCTATTTAACAACTACATTTACCCTACAAAATAATTCAAATACAATTCATAACTTGAAAACATCATTACCTATTGAAATTTGAAAGGAAATTGGAAATGAAATAAACTCAGAACATAATAAGAACTAGCAGAATTGAAACTAACTATGATTAAATTCTACAGTATTGAAGCAATTTATTTTATTAACCTTGAATCAAATAATAAGCTAGAAATGCATCAAAAGGAATTACAATCTAGTCTATATGCAGCATCAAAAGAAATTACAATATATTCTATAAGCAACATCAAAAGAAATTATAATCTAGTCTATATGCAACATCAAAAGAAATGACAATCTAGTCTATATGCAACCGGTTGCTAACTTAAAATGAAAGACTATGTAAACATCATAATACTGAAATGAAATCTAAGCTATAAGCATCATAGTACTGAAATAAAGTCTAAGCTATAGGCATCATAATACTGGAATGAAATCTAAGCTACAGGAAATAATATAAACAATTGCAAGAATGAAATTACATAAACAATCTATGAACAAAGCTATACTAATTACACAAAAGGGAAATGAAAGAGACTATAAGAAAATATAAAACTCTGATTGGAGGGGGGGGCTCCTAGAAAACAGAGTCACAGCCTGCTAAATGCTAATGGAACATGATCGTAGACAGTGCAACAAAACTTCCATTAAAAATATAAAACAGAGTCTGAATTACATGAAAACTTGTTGAACTAAAACTACTTCCTCTCTACTTAACCTCTTCTCGCATACAAGCGTTCTTATATATATAGTTTTTAGAAAAGTGAGCAAGTCAACCCTTTAGTGGTCGAATGCTCTTTGAGATGAGTCAACCATTATTACAATCTATTTCTCTGATGCCAACACATAGTCATTTTTCCTTCCTTATCAAGAGTTGGTTTTCATCGGGCATGAGATGTCGTACAGGCTTGCCTTTTTTGGCATGAACTAGAATTGTGATATGAACTAGGCTCGTGCTATCACTTCCGCATGTGGACAACAAGCGGTTGCAGGTCTCTCCATGATTAAATGCTGGAGAATCAATTAGTTCCAACGCGCAGTTGTTTCAGTGAGCTGAATGACGAGCTGGATATGCTGTGCACATATCTAGTCGAATGTGTGCCTACATGTCAAATTCACCCAAAAAGCATGCTCTGCAATCAACGAATACATTTGTTAGCAGTTACATCAATTAATCATCGAATTTACTCATTAAAACAGTAAAATAATCAAGAATGAATGAATCATAAATAAATCCAAAATAAGAACATACCTAAAGCTAAATGGTAATTTGTATGATGCAAAGACACAAAAATGATAGCAAAATGTGCATTAATACATAAGGTTTTTAGCTAAAAAAGGGTAACAAAATGGGGCTCAACAGGTAGCTGGAAATAATTAAGGAAAGTCATGGAAAGGTCACCAAACGTAGCATAATCCCCCCCGGGGTAACTCTATATACCATTTCACCACAAGACCTATGAGGGTGTGTTGAAATAGCCTCAAACAGATGGAATCGTCGTGTAAGGAATTGGAAGAGAACCAAAGGTGGAAAGTGGTGACATGCTCACCAAGATATTCACCAACCTTACCTTCAAACTTGGAATGGTATGAAGGAAGCTTGGTAGGGACTGCCGGCCATGCTAGATTATGAGACATGGGATTATTCATCAATCTTGATAAATCAAGTAAGTTCAAAGTCACAAGGAAAGGGAGCCTAGGTTGAGCCGGTCAATTCCACGCTCCCTAGTAGTGTTGATTCATGTAAGGTTGATTGTTATAAATACCATGGTCTTAGCCATAATAAGCTCATCCCATTTGACCCATGAATGGATACATGGAAGCATTATGATGTGGAGTACCGTTATTATGAGGTGCTACAAAGCCATAATTAGAAGAATAAGCGGGTTGTTGATACCCGTACCCATACGGTTGATAGTTTTTTCCATACTGCAGTCCATAAGAATTTCCATGAGAAGCTCCATAAGGTGTTCCATGGGATGTTCCATGATACGGTCCATAGTTAGGTATATGGGGAGCTCCATGAGCTGGAACATGAGATGATCAGGAAACATGTACATGACTTGCTCACACAACAGGAGCATTAGAGGAATTTTAGGGTCTAAAATGGGCCTCCTAAGGAAAATAATAAAATAATAGTTAAAATGATAAAATAATAGTTAAAATAATAAAATAATATTGATTAATTTTGGAGGAAGAAAGAAAAAAACTATTTTTTGTGTTTGTATTTTTGGCATATCTCCCTCTATTTTTACTCAAATTTCAATCGAGAGAGCTCATTGGATGCGGAATTTGATTCTACATCCAACGAGTACCCACACTGCATCCTTTTGATGGACCACGCTACCCCAAAAACAAGAAATACCTGAAAAAATGTGATGATGATGTCATCATCACGTTTTTTCAGGTATTTCTTATTTTTGGGGTAGCGATGTCCATCAAAATTATGTAGTGTGGGTACTCATTGGATGCGGAATCAAATTCCACATCCAACGAGCTCTCCCGATAGACATTTGAGTAAAAACACAATGAGATATGTCGAAAATACGAACAAAAAAAGTAGTTTTTTTTAATGACAAATATGTCAATTCAACCATTATGGTTGACTTACTTTATTAAAATTCTATTGGTTCTTGAATTCCAACTCACAAAAACTTATTTTAGCACGTTTTCTTATAAGGCCCATTTTAGACCCCAAATTTACTCTAATGGCACTTGGCTTTGTGATACTACTGTGTTAGCAGTTGCATAACGAACATGGCTAGTAGCAATATTCTGACCCGAAGGCCCATGTGATTTAGGGGGAGGATGGGTCGTTAAAAAGGAATTCGAAGGAATGGGGTTCGAAGATGATGAGACATGTGAAGGAATGTAAGTGGTGTTCCCAATGTTCACATAGCTGGGTTCTGGTATCCGAATAGGGTTACTAACACTAGGCCTAGGATGAGTATGTGAAGATGCCTCCACCATAGGAATGGAAGTTGCAATGTGACTAGTGCCCCCAAACCTCTCTGCATGGAAAGGAATGGAAGTGCCCCTAGGTGTAGTGATAGGGTCAACTTTTGACTCGACATGATATGTTAGATCGGACTCGGGGATACCAAGCATGCCTTATTTAACATTACTAGTGCTTGTGGGTTCATAGTGAGTCTCATCGCCTAGAAGCCAATACCGACGACCTGTGAATGAGGGATCATAAGTAGACCGTGAAGGATTCTCATGTGGTGGATCATATGTGCTAGTAGGATCATGCTCCCCAACCTCGTGAGGTGGAGAGGACATCTCTGGAATCTCATCCTCATGATCTCCCATGGTGTGTGAATAAAAGTGAGAAGTAGTATGTCTGGACTGTCTGGATTCCTCTCCCAAAGGAGGAGGAGACATGGAAGGTGGAAGTCCTGCTAAACGATGAGAATGGTGAGGTGCCACACCCAAATCCAAAATGACTCAAAAAAATAAAAGACTCAATCTAATTACATAACTCTAGGAAAACGAGCATGCACAGAGCATACACCTAAAAAATGTAAATCCAAATCACAAGCAAACCAAGGGTGGGATATGTGAGCTCCTGAATGAAGCAGGTATGTCTCACCTAGGAGAGGCTTGAGACTCCCATACACAACAAGTGGAGGTTTGTAACCAATTATAGTGGCCCTCAGCTTCAACACATATAACGATTGATTTGTCTGACCCCTACCTAGCCAGGACACCTGCAGAATAACCTCTGCAAATACCCCCTCGATAACCTAGGTAAGGAAACTAAGGTCACCTCAATATAACCAATGCTCAGGCAAACAATTACAGGAGGGATTGAATGTATGGGTAGGGTAACAAAGCCCAAAGCTTGAAAGCACAACTCGTACCCCAAGGGTGCACCAACCAATACCTCAAAGGCCCCTAGATATGAATAAAATCCTGGAAACATCTCCAGTGCTAATCAATCACAATCAGGGGTCATCCCAATCATAATTTCTCACACTGCCTCGTGCTTAACTCCCATGTAAGAGGAAGATCCTGAGAAACACTAATTATACCAAGGGTTTCACACTCTTGCCTAGACAAAAACCTAATTGTTTTGTTTAGTGGTCTTGGAGAATTGACTTCTAATGAACTATTCCAAAACCCTAAAACCTAATATTGTTGATGCACCCTAGAAAATAAAAGAGTGTAATTCATTTTATTATGAGTTGATTTTAATTGGTTGTATTACTCAAAGGGTAAATGGACGTGCAATTGATGAAGTTATGATGCAACAAGAAGTAAAATGCACACCTAACAATCAATGCAAATGCACTGTGTAGAATGAAAAAGAGGGTATGCTACTATGTGAAGTGCAAAATGTTTCCTTCAAATGTATATGCAATCATTCCTATATGAAAATATCACTATAATTCACCAAGCAAACCTAATGCAAGTACCATGCTAATGCAAAATGCAAGCAATGCGTAACTATGCAAAAAGCAAAATGTCTTTGTATTTTTGAATTAAATGAGATATAAAAGCAAAAAGATGGCTCTACCACCCTCAGACTCTACAACCACTCATGAACAATAGCCAAGCAAAGCACCGAGGTAAAAGAGACCTAAAGCACTAATCTCAAAACAAAAAGTAGAAAATGAATGACAAGAACATTTTCAAAAATCAAACTAAAAGAAGTCTTTGGTCGAAAACAGGGGTGTATACAGACTCCAGAATCATCCAAGAAGAATCAATAACCATATAAACTCACCCAACAACACTTAATCCTCCCAATAAAGCAAAAAATCAAGGCATACGTGACTGTTCTTAGTAAATCTATGCACATACGTGACTATTCTAGGAAAACCTGCATGTACACGTGAATGTGAAAGCCAAAACCGCATACAGGAATAAAAAGAGAGAAAAATCAAGCAAACAAACAAGCTGAGACAAAATTTACTTCTTCAATACCCTACTAGGAAAATATGCCCCCAAACCCGACACAGAAATAGATAAATTAAAGCAATTCAAGCACATTGAATCCCAAAAACCCCCAAATAAAAACAACTAGGAACCTCCCCAGTATGGTCGCCAATTCTGTTATGGAGAGAAACTTCCTATGACTTGGGGTGTACCACGACAGACAGAGAAACCGCAAAAATCAATCCCTTCCCAATATGCAAGAGAAATTAAACATCTAACACTAAAGGATCTCAAATCATACCTTATTCTGGATGGTTGAAGTAGATCCCTGTTGAGCTTTTTCCAATCCCTCTTGTGTTTGCAATTTTCTCTCAACAATAGCAAACAAGACAAGCATGCCATATAATATGGTGTTAGATCTACTCTAGCATTTATAATCAACAATGTATAAGAAATTAAACACATCCATGGATTCAATATTCATTTAAATGTGCATTATTGGACATGAAAAGATATTTCTATTAATCAAATAAGAGATTACACAAGTGACAACCTCTATCGACACATCTACGAACCGAAGAAACTAATTCCTCCACCTGGGCCTCCACTACCTCAATCCTCCATCTCTCGATATAAAGCTCAGAAGCAAAGGAAATATTGGGAAGAACACAAAGTTCTCCAAAGGGACAAAGGGATGCAAACTCAAGTATAAGCAAGCTATGACAACAATCGAGTATACTTTTCTTGCTCTTCAATTCCTCCTTCTTTAATGTATCCAAGCGGTTCCTTATATAATACTCCAAAGGGGTAGTGGAGGGTCAAAGCCGAGTGATATCGAGTCATTTGGAAGGCTAAGAGACAAGTGGTTCAGACACACATCAAGGAAAACTCCAAAAATATTTATACTTATGCACAAATCCCGATGTACATGGGTTTGAGGTCGATATCAGCATATATACGCGAGAAAGGGATTAAAAGTCACATACAGCAAATAACATGTGTTTTTAGGGATTACATTGGAAACATAAAAGGTACAATATTGGTCTATGGGGTCCAAAGAGTCTGCAGAGGGATAGGTTAGGCCATAAATGTGTGATCAACCATGCATGGTAAAATCAGCTGTAACAAGAATATATGGAATTTTGAGCTTAATTTATTGTACATGGAAAACAACAATCTTCTCTATTGCAATCAGCACCAACTAATGAAAAGAGCACCAACTCTCATAACATGACCTATCTTGGTTTTCTTAGCTCCAACAAAGAAGGGTTTGAGGATTCCAATCCCTAAGTGCAATATTTTTCTTGTAACCAATCATATGGCTCTACTACATTACCAACCTATGCTCTGCACATGAATATCTTATCGTCACTATGTTGATTAATGCTGCTCATCAACCCCTACTCAATATTCTCATCAATCTCTGGTCAATTTGCTCATCATTGCTACTCAACACTGTTGCTCATCACAACTGCTCTTCACAGCTTCTCAACACTGATGCTCATCATTGTTTCTCAAGTATCTATGCACATCAACTTTGCTCATCACTACTGGTAATTATTTTCTACTCATTAATACGGTTGGTCAAGTTGGTCAATCTGCTCATGTACACATCATTGTACACCTCATGATACACAATTACTAAGCAAGAAATTCTTCTATTCTTTCACTGAACATAAGGCATGAATCATCATTCATGATCATCATAGGTATGCATCATCGTCATAGGGTATGCATCATTGTCATAGGGTATGCATCCTCATCATCAAATATACATCATCATCTAAGTGTGCACCGTTTATGCATCATCATCATCAAGTATTCAACACAGTGCATATGAGAGCATCATCACACTATGGTATGCATGTACATCATATTGTATAGGACTGCATTAACATCATAGAGTGTACACCAATATCACATGCACTATCATCATAAAGTGTATCATATCATAGCATAAAGGTATGCAACATCATCATAATAGCCTCCATAATGACTCCAAAAATATATACCAATATATAGACTCACATACTAAGATTAAAGATGAGCTCTATCCATGAGAGACATGTGTCATCACAAGAGAAACCCAAACGCATGAACCATACCTTTTCGAAGATCACGAGATGAAGAAATAGTAGAAAAAACAAAAATAAGCTCCATATCATGTCACCGCATATCCCTCCTAATGATATTTCCAACGAGCCAAGAATTTTTTAACTCTGATTCCATATGAGAAAGTTATGCCAATTTTAGTGAAGACGCCCAGAAATTTCTCATCCACAAAGTTTCACACTTTTTTCCAAGAATTGCGAAAATACTGAGAGAAATGATGATGAACAAATTAAATTTTTGATAATCTATTTATAGAGGTTGTGGAGGAAAATTAGTACCTCAAATTGGGCTGACATGCAATTCAAAATTACAAATAATTAAATTCTCTTTTGTTTGGTTGACGGACCCAAAAAGGTGGGGTGAACCAACTTCAAAAATCCGTATCTCTTCAACCGTAAGGAGTTAGAAGATGCTCCACATATCAACAAAAATGGATTGACGAGGACTATCTCTCTATGATGGGTTTATTTACAAATTATTGGTATAATACCCTTAAACTATTCAATATGTTCAATACTTCAAAGACCCCACACATGAGGGTGCCAAAGACCATACCACCAACTACAAGAGTTTCAAATTCTTCGTCAACATATTGTTGGAATATCATAAACCCACTCATAAAATAATCAATCATTATTTGATTAATTTCCTACCCACTAGTTTAGATAGTTGGCATCTACTTGCACTTTAAAGTCAACACTTGCCATTTATACACCAGGAATGATTTAGTTTTTATTCTGGGTTGATCTTGACCACTTTATTGACTCCTAGAATTAGTAACAACACTTTACGACAGATTCTTCTTTATTCTGCTTTATCATCCTTTTCCATGGATAAGGTAAATCTACTTAACTAGGAAATTGGAAGCTCTTATTACGAATCCATCCTCCATTATTTTCTCTCCATAGTTCAGTATTAGCAAGTCTTTTCTTCACTGATCATCACACACACATTCTATTGCTAATTTGTGAGGTATTTGATAGATTAGGAAGTTCTTTTTCCAACTATGGGGGTTTATCATAATTAGTAAGCCTGCTTTATGAGCTAGCTTGAGTTGTATTCTAGCAACTCTACTTTTCTTTATAAGGATGTATTACCTATGTAATAATATCAATATCATTTATTGATCATTCATTAATGTGTGTCCATTAATTCTTCTTCTTCTTTCCTTATGCTAATTCTCTGCAATTATTTGTGAGGTTAATTGCATGCCTAGATCCTTAGCTTGTTTATGAAATTCCATATGCCATCAAGGCTTTAGAATTTCTACATGGTATCAGAGCTAAGGATGTCAAATCTCTACATTATATCAGATTTTTTAGAGTTCATTAATTAATCCTCCTTTTCAGATTTGTAGGTTTATTTTGCAGGTACAACTTCAAATGGATTTAAGAGTATCAGTTCCTCTTCTTTGTACCTTCACAATCTATTTCAGAGTGGAAATTGAAGATGATTTCATCTCTAAAGAGACAAGGTCTCATTGATATATCTATTGGAGCTGGTGAAGAGTCTTATTATGATCCAAGTGACTAGCTAAATAACTGTCATAAAGCATTTGGAGCTATATATCTGGCTATTTCTCCAAGCATTCGCTACCTTATTTATTCTTCTGAATACCCAACGGATCTCTCGACAACATTGGATAGAGTTTTGAGAAATCACAATGAGAATCCTTCTAGCTATGTGGAGAGTTCCTCTAGCTCCTTAATTATTTCTCTCTCTCAAGATGTCTCAGCCTCCACAGTCTCTGATGAAGTTGATCATCATGAAGAAGTTTCTCATATAGTTCATGTTGCTACTACTCTATTTGATTCGAATGCTTCCTCTTTTAATCAAGAAGAAAATATTGAAGAGACATCTTTTTTTTGTGTCTCTTGAAGTTGAAGATCTTGATTCATCTTCTTAAGATGCTAATAATGAATAAGAAGTGACTAATGGATCTTCTATTTATATTGATGATTCACTCACACATTCAGTGTTCTCTATGTTTTCTATCATGAATTCTAAGATCCATATGCCAGAGCTTTCACACCTTATGCATACCTCTCTCCTTGATGGTGAGCAAGTTAGTGACTTCCAGGATGTTTTCCTAGCCAAATCAAGTACTTTTAGTGTCTTACCACTTACCATAATTGATCACATGCACTTCTGCAGCTCCTCCTTTGTTCTTGGAACTCATTCTCAGAGCCTCCTTAAAGATTTTGGATATCACTATCTTTCCTCCTTACATACTTCTACCATAGAGGATTCTTTACCAGTATATTCCCATGAGTCTACTGATATGCTTATATGTGATCTCTTATATTCTTTGGAAGTTAGATCAGACCATGGAACCCATGCATTCACACTCTTTGATCCTATTCCTTCTCTATGTTCCTACATCATCACTTACACACATCCTCTCTGTGTAAATGAAGATGGAGACATTATACATTCACTTGGACAATTATTTCACCTATATGGAGCTGATTTCATCTCTACTGGTTTGAATTTTAGGTCATCTCATCATCTTGTAGCTCATTACAAGTCTCAAGATCCTTCAGTGTTGCTTTCACACCATTGGATCTTAGTTGTTCTACATGGTCCTAGTTTCCATCATGCAACTATCCTTGATTCAGGTGAGAATATTTCTCTTCTTCCCAAGAAGAATATTCCTCCAGACATCAAGATTTAGTTTAGAGCAGTAGCAACACCAATAGTTCAGCATTTTTTGGTCTTTCTTTTCATGTCCTTTCTTGAGGGAGGTTTTTCCCCTTGTGGTTTTCCTCTTTCCTCATTTCTTTGGACAAGATAAATTGTAAAAGGGTGACCATATCCTTGTTTTTGGGCCCTATATGCAAATATATTTCTGATTAGTTCATAGATATCATCATAAATTCAGACTTAAAGGGGGGTTTTGGAATATCTTAAACCCATTCATAAAATAATTAATCATTATTTGATTAATTTCCTACCCACTAGTTTAGATAATTGGCATCCACTTGCCACATATACCCCAGGAATGATTTATTTCTGATTTTGGGTTGATCTTGACCACTTTATTGACTCCCAGAATTAGTAACAACTCTTTACAGCATATTCTTCTTTATTATGCTTTATCCTGCTTTTCTGTGGATAACGAAAAGCTAGCTAACTGGGAAACTGGCAACTTTTTTTCCAACTCATCCTCCGTTATTTTCTCTCCATATTCCAAGATTAGAAATTAATTCCTTTACTCATCATCACTCCTACATGTTATTGCTAATTCGTGAGGTCCTTGGTAGATTAGGAAGTGCTTTATCCAGCTATGGGAGTTTATCATAATTAGTAAGCTTGCTTTATGAGCTAGCTTGATTTTTCGTATAGAAAATCTAATTTTCCTTTATAAGGATGTATTACCTATGTAATAATATCAATTATCATTTATTTATCATTCATTAATGTGTGTTCATTAATTCTTCTTCTTCTCTCCTTATGCTAATTCTCTAAAATTCTCTGTGAGGTTGATTGTGTGCCTAGATCCTTAGCTTGTTTATAAAAATCCTTATGCCATCAAGGCTTTAGAATTTCTACACATATCAAGGAAATTCCATAGGCTCTACCTCCATCTACATCCCAATAGCCATATAACCACAAAGAGGACCATACATCACCATCAACAAGCTTACCAAGTGTGTGGGTTCAAGACCCAAGGCCCCACACATAAGGGTTTCAAGGAATCTTTCTAAGATATCATATACTATGTAGACAAGATACTTTCCATGGAATTGAAGCCCATCACATGGGACTCCATCTCTAAGTGATAAGGGCATCATGAACAAATATTCCATCATATCAAAGGATCCAATAATCATGGGCTTACAAACCACCATATGTATAGATTCCAAGACCCAAAACATTTCCAAATGCACCATCAGTGATCATATAGTGTCCAAGTGCCATCATGCCGCCATTTATGTGGGTGCCAAACCTTCTAATGCATAATGACCATCTCCAAGGGTTCCATGACCCCAACAAGGGCTATGCAGGCATCGAGATCTTCATCAAGGGTTCCAAGTATTTATCAAGTCATTAATGAGCACATCATCACCTTAAAGGACCACTAAGAAATCAAATGTGGGTCCAACAACTTCTTCGGGACTTCTTCATCGAGCAAGGGGATTCATAGGATTCTTTGTAATACTCCAAAAATTCGGAAAAATTTAAAAATTTTCATATAACATTAAATGTTTGCAATCGTCACTACTCCGGAACATTTAACTGTTAATGGTTAACCTAAACATGTTTAAATTAAAACTAATTCTTTTTAATTTCTAGTTTTGCATGCTTAATTGTTTGTTTTATAAAAACATTATTAAGGATTTAATTTAGTAGGTTATGATTTGGAATAACAGGGATTGGAACATCTATTTAAATAATAGTGCTAAGTTTGTTTTACTATTTGTGAAAATATGAAGGAACTTTAGTTGAGATCGAGGATTACTTAGCTTTTTAGCTAATGCAGTGAAGTGATGCTTCTTTGACAGGTCATTTACAGGTAATTTGTTTTGTCACTAGTTTCTAGATCGAGATTATTATCTCAACTAGCATAAAATATAATGCTAGTAAATTTATTTATTTTACATCTTTGAGCAATTAAATGAGGTATCATTGATCTGTATGTATTTATGTTTTAATTAACATTTTGTAACATAAGTTTCTAGTAAAGTGAACATAGTTCAATTGTTCTTTTATTTGCTTCAACTATAACTTGTTCATCTAATTTTTTTTATCAATCTGAGTTTAGTTGTTGTATGTAATTCTAGTGAAAGTTAAATGTATAGCAGCTCCCTTTATATTTTATTAATTAATGCTGAGGTGATTCAAGAGTATCCGTTTTCAATGATACACAAGTCACATAAACTTAGGAAAACCTATAATGTAGGTATAGTCATAAGTACAATGACTGACATTCACACATGGAAAGAAAAACCTAGTGCATAAGATAGTTTACCAACTGTTCTAGTACTTTACTAACTAGAAATATAATAATACAAATTTTATATCATAAACTATAGTATTACTGCTTTCTGTATAAGAATAAAAGGACTATTTTCTATAAAAACTATCCAACTTAACCCTCGTATGATCTCCATTTCACAAGGGGGTAAATAGATCTAAGTTTTAATACCTAGACTATCAAAAACAAGCTATACATCCTCCTATGTTTGCAAATCTCACATACATAAAAGAGTAAATCTTTTATGAGTTCTTTTTATCAAGTCCAAAGTTATTTATAGCATGATATTTAATATTCTAACAAAGTTAATGTTTTACTTTCATAAATTTCTTGCCCAAATCCATGGTTGATAGAATTATAACCCTAGTATAAGTATGGACTATTTCAAAAGGTTATAAAACATGGATAAATACCTTATTATAGCTTTACAATGCTCATTAGGGTTTAATAAATATTAAGTGTTATATATAAAAAGAAATGTTATAACCATAGTCCCTTTACAAAATTGTTAATGTTTACAGGTTGCTCCGAGAGGTCTTTGAACTATAATAAGAAACCCACTTTTCACAAAGAATTTTGATGCCACGTGGTCATTACTCAATGGTTAGGTTTTTGGTTGACCTTGGAAGCAATATAAGACTGTTCTAAAACCATAAAATCACATTTTCCCCCAATCTTCTTATCTCTGCTATGAAGTGGATGAGCTGCAGACTCATGGCCGCATGGCCTTACTGTCACTCCATTATGTGTAAGCCTCCTTGCCAAAAATAGTCTTTCTTCTGTGTATAGAGGTTCATGTGGCCACTATTTTGATTTGTGTAAGAACTCTCCATCACCATTACCCTAGCTCTGTAAACACCACTCCTGTCGTTACCTTGACTTTGCAAATGTTACCATCCATACACTGGTGCGATGATAGGGGGTGTGGCTTTGACTCTGCTTCATCGTGGTTTTAGTTTCAGGCTAGCACATTTCATGATGGGGTTTTATTGACAAAGCTACCATCATTGCTCAGCGTAGATGCTCTGGTGGAAAAGGTCTGTTCTCATTAACCTGTTCGAGGCCGAGGTCAGTTCCTTCAGGTGAGGAAATTCTTTTTAAATTATAATCATTCTACCCTTGTTCGTAAGCTATTAACTATGTTATTGGTATAAGTTTCTTATCAATAATTTCATTATACTTGTGTAGGTTTTGAGTGGATAATCTATGCTAAAATAAACCATAAAAACACCAAGCAAGGATTATCAGGTTTCGTGACCATCCAGGTAAACCTCGGTTTTGCTTGAGGTTTTCTGCACTGGTTGTATGGTGTTTTTGTTGATTCTGTCCAATGGGTTTTTGGATTACGGCTCGGACATGGATACACTGTGGTCTAAAATGTTTTGGAAGGCCATGTGGCCTATACTTTTATGTATTTAAAATGAAATTTTCTTAAAGCCCTAGCGGCTTTTTTGTGTTGGAAACTTTGAGCTTTCATGGCCGAGACTTGAGATAAATATGGGCCTTCTCAGTCATAGTTTTGATTAAAGTACTGTTATTTTATACAGGCTTTTAAGTCCTGACTTAAATTGTAAAGGCCATTAGGCGGTAACCTCTAAGGAGACTCTAATGGTTAGGGTTTAGATGCTATTTAAATTTTAAATAGGCTTGAAGCTTACTGTTTTGTAACTTATATTTTTTATAATATATATATATATATATATATATATATTTGTTGTGGTTTTAAGAAGATGAAGGTAGGCTGTAATGTTTATCTGTTCTGGTTTATTTTTCTTTTCAATTCTTTTAAATTTAACCTAACAGAGATTAATGTTACTATAAATTGATGTTTATTTTGATTATGTTTAAAAGTGTAACTAAATGTTCAAATAGTTGGTTTTTAGAACATAAATTGATTCTTACTATAGTAAATAGATAGAAAAACAAGGAGTGAATAATACCTTGTGAATATTTACTGTTTTCGTGGGTTGAAAAGTATTGAAAGGTTTTTATTTACTTTTTAGTTTATATTTACCCAAACATTTTTTAATATTGTTTCTGCAGATAATTGGGCCGAGAGGCATTCTATAGCCCAGTATGAGGGATCTTGTAACGTTTGTCGATATTAAGTGAGCCAAAAATAATATTGTCGAGTATGAGAGAGATCTTGTAAGGTTATGTTGTAACGTTTGTCAATATTAAGTCGGCCAAAAATAATATTGCCAAATATAAAGGAGATGTTATAACATTTGTTCATGAGAGATCTTGTAACATTTGTAGATAGCCAAAAAAATATAATAATAAATAAAAAATATTATTCCCACCATTAATAAGAAGAATTGAAGCAACTCAGTAAACGAACAGGTTAAAATTCAGACCAAATATATCTAAAAACTTTCTGAATTGGTTGTTATTTTATACTGTGGATAACGTTCATAAATAAGATGTGCAAATTCTGGTAGGGTAGTGGTATGGCCAGAGTCCCCACTTGGTATCACTAGAGCAAAGGTAATTCTTACAACTTGCAATACATTTAAAAGAGTTATATTAATGGGTCTAGTCACAGTCTGATTCCAATACACAATCAACAACCTTAGCAAGAAGTAGTTTGGCTCTGCTCCTACTTTCGACGAAGCAAAGGACCAGAAAAATAACAGCTGCAATCAGAATCGCAGTGGCCACATATATCACTATGTCCTCCACCTGCATCTTTGTAAACGATGAGGATGACTTCCCATCATCTCTCGTTGTTGAATCTACGTCGTCAGATTGTAATGGGTTGTTAAATCGCATACCGATTGCCGAGAAGACGACGTAATATTATGAGGAGATCTTCCGAGCATATATTTGTGGACGAAGATAGTTCAACCAACGTAATATACAACTTTTTCCACAACGCTTGAGACTTGCAATACATAAATCTTCAGCTCAATTGTGATTCCATATGTTAGTTTAGAAGCTTCTCATATTTTGGCCAAAAGCGATGCTCTAGCCTATACCAAACGTATAGTCATTTACACAGATTTTAAACATACTACTCCAAGTTTCAGGTTGACCATTTCGGTTACATCCTTCAATTAACTTAGTCAAGTATCTAAATTAGCTAATTTGGTTTAGCCTCATTATGAACCCATTTGGTCCTATGAAATTTATAAGAGTTTGATTAATATCTTGCCTAGTGCTTTGAGTTGGGTTGATTGTTCTCTTCACTTTTTTCCTCACCTCAATTCTGGTAAAATTTGCATTATGCAATTTGGCCAGTGGTGCTGAATATTATTTGTATACACTTTATATTGCTTATAAAGATGCAGGTGGAGGACATCATGATATATAAAATATAATGTGATATAGTGATATATATTGTTTATACACTCTATATTATTTATATACTCTGTTTATATTAAATATCATCTTAGGTTGACAGATTATATATAACTTTTCTAGCCGAGATGGCTTTTGAGCTTCAGTGGTATAGTAAAGTTGTGAGCTTCAATGGTATAGTAAAGTTCATGTGTGAAAATGCCCACCCTTCATTTACATTGAAAGGTAAAGAGCAAAAATAGGAATAGGAACATTCATTGGAAGGAAGGAATATTTTAATAAAAAAATGAAGGTTATTTTATACATAAAGATGCTTTCACAAATATTTAAAAAAACTGGAAAATAAATCATATACCACCCAAACTAGTTATTCCTCCTTTGCTTATTTTTATATATAAAAGTTTTTGAGTTTTGCTTTTATATCTACAGGTTTTGATTTAACCATCTTATTATCAATTTAATAAGTAAATTATGATAAATTTTATTATTTAAAAAAAAATTTATTTACTCTAGCAAAACAATGCCTTTTCAATTTGTATCCAAGTTTCACAATATTCATAAAATTAATATCTAACCATAGACAATTTCACTATTGAAATTTAATATCAAAATTCAAGTTAAAAATAAAATTCTTATTTTGATATTTAAGTTGACATTCCCATTCCAATACACTAATTCTGAAATCAACTAATTCAACAATAAACTCAATAAAGAATTTCACTCAGTGGCCACACTCAAGTGTTCTTGCATATTACAGCTTATAGATGATGAAAAAACACTTTATGTATTGTAAAACAAGTGCGAGCTATCTTTATTTTTAATTTTGGAAGAAAATTGTTTCAAGGATTGGTGAAAAACAATTACAAACTGGAATTTTAAGCGATTTTTATTTTTAATCTTGCAAAAAAACTGGACTCCTCAGAAAAAATTACAAACCTGAATTTTAGGCACGGACATGGAATGAAATACAATTGGCATATTTTCAAATAAAAGTTATAGAAATGAAGAGCTTATTTAGAGGATGGAGTTATATTTCAATTTTTAATTGATTGCTCACTTGGCATTTGCATACATTACAACATCTGAATCGATACTTTGCTGAGGACTGAACATTGTAACTTACTTTTAAGAAAAATAGATATTATGATATTGTAATCTAGTATATTCTGCTAATGTTTTATAAACTACCTTAAGTTGAAGAGTTTTCAAGTAGCTAGTCTCTATTAAACTCCAGTTTTGGGTGAGTAGATCCAAATCCTAGGCTCTATCAAAAGTCAAGAGGAATCAAGGTGCAAACCTCTCCTTGAATAGCTCGTTTCATTAAATACCTAAGAAGAGGTTTGCACCTTGAGAGATTTGATCTCTCTCGGTGCTTGATAGAGCCTAGGATTTGGACTGAATCGATACTTTGCTGAGGACTGAACATTGTAACTTACTTTTAAGTAAAATAAATATTATGATATAGTAATCTAGTATATTCCACTAATTTTTTATAAACTACCTTAAGTTGAAGAGTTTTCGAGTAGCTAGGCTCTATCAAACTCCAGTTTTGTGTCACCGCCGAACCAGAGTAGATCCAAATCCTAGGCTCTATCAAATGTCAAGAGGAATCAAATTTCTTGAGGTGCAAACCTCTCCTTGAATAGCTCGTTTCATTAAATACCTACGAAGAGGTTTGCATCTCGAGAGATTTGATCCCTCTCGGTGCTTGATAGAGCCTAGGAGTTGGATCTACGCTGGTGTATTAAATTTAATATATTCATCTATTCGATGTTTATCGTTATATAAATCAAGTATGTAAACTTTTATATTTTTCAATTCCTTCAAATAGGTTTTTATTTATAAAACCCCAATTTCTCTTAGTTTAAATACATAGTTAGTATTTGATTATAATGTTATTCCAGTTTCATTTTACTTAGATGAAATTATCACAGTAAGTTTCTAGCCATATTTACTGTTTCTTTAAGCTAATCCTGCTTATTTAATTTCTGTTTTTATAATGCCTGTTAATTATTATAATATCAAACTTATAGTAAATAATCTATCTACTGTTTAAGTAAGTACACAGACTAAGTATATTTATATTTTTAAATCTTTCCTAGAAATAGACAGAATAATCTGTCTAAGGAAAAATTCTAAATAGAAAGGAAATAAATACATATGAACAACTCTTATGAAACCTGTAGAAGGTAATAAAACACATTCATGCATACTTCATTCGATTCCTTCTCTGAATTTAATCTAACCTACTGTACTAGAGTACTACTTTTAAAAGGGTGTGGAAAAATACAGTTATGTATTCTTTTAATCTGTCAGTAAAACTGGAAATTATTCTAATCATTTACCCTAATCTATCTAATCCAGCATTTAACTATCTTTTCACAGTAAAAGTATTTAATTAAGTAACCCTAACAAAAACAAAACATAAGCATAACATATTATTGCTTAAACTCAATCCTTCCAGATAACAATAAACAATTAGAAAGATAGATAAATCATGTAGAACCTGGAAATGTAAAAGAGGTGACAATAGCTTAAGGAACCTGTTCCTCCCAACCAACCCCTAGAGATAGCTGAGCTGCAAATCTCAGGACCCCCGATCTTGTCTCGTGGTCCACCTGGTAGAAGTATTGGGTGAGAGATGTAGTCTAGTAATCCTCTGCAACTCTAGTGAGTATTCAACAGTAAATCTATACTGCATGCAGCAGTATGAACTCAGCTTAGAATAGCTACACTAGTTCAGGTCTTCAACACTTTTCACTCAAAAAAAACTTCAGCTAGTCCCCTCCATCGAATTTTCTTGTGCACTTCATTCACTTAGAATGTTCACAAGTCAAGAATGAGCAGCCTCAGTTGTCTTCAATGGGAAGTTTTATTACGATGCCTAGGTCTTTTTGGTCATTTTTCACTTAATGGGGGTCAGTTTTCACTTAATGAGCCACCTGATCTTGTTCCACTTTCTTGGGGAACATGACCACAAAGATAGGGAAGTTGCCTCCTACAACAACTAGAAGTAGTTTGAGGATGCTGCCAAGTGTCAATCTTCTCTCAACCCAGCCTACTCCACCAAGTGACTAGTAAAACACTCATTTAACAACTTCCTTAAGTTGTTGTCTCATCTTTCATTTATAATTAATAAAATATTAAACAATTACATTCAATTATCCTTGACCCCACTTGGTAATTAATTACAAACTTTATAATAAAATATAACATAATGTTTCTTAAAACATAAAATGTTTTGCAAATTGGGGCATGTGACATTCTTCAACCACCTCAACCACACCAGGAGACCTCCAAGGATCAAGATCCATCATGACATCACCCGTGGGGTTGCTAAACCTTCTCTTATGGTACCATGACACCATCAGAGCATGAATGACCACATAATGGGCCAGTAATGTTTCTCCAACCCATCTAGGGCTTCACCATTATCCAAAAACGCTTCAACACCATCTTTGGGGCCTTCATCACCATCAGCAAGGTCTTCAACATCTTCAACAAGGTGGTGGCTACAGGATTTAGCCTTGTGGGTACATGGACCTTGTCAAATGGGTGCAAGGTGTTTCAAGGCATAAACCCACTATCTAAGGGGTCCAAGGCACTACAAGTGAGACTTTGTGGCACCAATGACAACCTATGGGGCCACTACAAGTCCATGTTGGCATCAATGACAATTTCATCAACAAACAGAGCTGGTGGTATTTTAATTTTCTCTAAATCGCATAGTAATAGTTTTAAACCTAGTTTGGGTCTTGAAACTAACAATTTTGTTGAGTTCAGTGCTATTCTCCTTTTAATATGGCTTTCTTATGAGTATAAGGTTAATTATCTTCAAAAAACTTGAGATTCTCATATTTTCATTAGATGGGTTAATGAGGACTATAATATTCACGATATTCAATTGATTCCTCTACTCGATGAGACCTTAAGATTAAAAAAATCCATAAATAAGGTGTATATCAAACATATTTATCGTGAAAGAAATATTGAAGCTAATACTCTGGAAAAAGAAGGAACAAAATTGGACAATGGACAATGGATTATAAATAGAAAAGAAGATGAAGATTTTATATTTTTTATCAGAATTTTTTATGCATTAGAGTGACAAGGCGTTTGCAGAGTGCCCTTTTTCTATAGACTTTTTTTTTATGAATTTTCTTTTGCAGCTTTGATACTAATTCTGTTTTTTCTAGAAATGGAATGAGGTTGCAGTATGTTCATAAATTTGGCATATACAAAGACAATTTTATTTGCAACCAACTTTATAGATGAAAACTACCAAAACTTATTAAAGGAAAAGTGGTAAAAATTTTGGAAACATGTTCTCATGTTATGGTAGATCATAAGCTTTTTGGGGGGGTATGTAGAAGTGTGTAAAATGGGATTTATAAGTATGTTATAATGATGATATATGATGAATTATTTATAAAATTAAAAATAACAAATTTTTATTATATTTTTTAATTTAAAACGGTTTTACCATTAGTAAGTATTTTTAAAATTTTGTAAGTTTTGGTGGAGAAATGTTGGAAAGGGGTTTAGTTTGCATGGAGGCCCAAGATCAACTATACTAGATGCCTCTCCATTTTGGTTTCTCAGACCGAAGGCTCGACCAGCCAGTCACAGGGCATTTAAGCAAACAAAAAAAGATTAAATTTTTATTTTTAATATATGAATTTAAAAAAACAAATTAATGATTTTTTATTATATTTTTTAATTGAAAATTCTTTTTTATTAAAGTTTGATTCTATATTTAACTTTAAAAAAATAAAACTTTAATAGAATCAAAAACATCAAAGAAAGTTATGACTTCCATGGTATGAAGCAACTCTCTATTCATCATGAGAAACATGAAAAGTAGGATAACAAGTTTCTTGATCAGAACATGAGTCAAATGGGAGTCCGTCTATAGGTAATTTCCACAGGCCATGTGCGTAGCCGAAGAGTGTGCTAGGGTGTCATTGTTCAAGTACAATATTTTGATGTCCATTTCTAGGGTATCAAGCTTGGAATTGATATTTTCATCTGATGTGACTTGATTTCAGGAAAGCCCTCTCATGTCACCTTCCAATTAATCAAGCCTAGCACCCAACACAACCTCCCCCCAAAATCTCATGCATGTTTCCCACCGTGCAATCTTCCATGGTCAAGCTAAAAAGTGCATTCATGCTCTAGAGAATACTCAGAATATGAGTATAACAAGTCTCGTGAGTTCTAGTGGAACCCTGATCCTCCACCATACCCCCAAGCTTGAATGCTTAAGTTTCCCTACATTTGGGCATGGTTTTTCATTGCTCACCCTTCTTTCCATGTGTTCGAGGTGTTCTCAATAATTTTAACTCTTTTCTTGAAGAAACCTCTAGCATTGTCCATTTACCTTATGGCCCTCGACATGTAGGACCTTTAAGGGCCATTTGTTGTTTTCTATGAGGTGGTTTTGTTCCACACCATCGTGAGAGAGGTATTACCGAATAACCATAACAAATTGTGTTGACGGGAACGAAGGAGGGAATTCAAATGCCAATCCTAATAAGATGAAGGCATGCACATAGAGACAACAAAGAGCTTTCTTGTCGTATGTCGTCGAGAAGCCGACTATGCTTTTCGCAAATACCGACCATTGAGTTGCAAAATCAATTGAGCAAGTGTGGCAAGGACCACCATGAGAAGCCATAAAATCTTACACGAGGGAGAGGATGGGATTGCAGGTATGAGATCTATGCATATTTATGTTAGGGTACCTAACTAATAAATGAGAAATGTTATTGGGGTGGGAGCCATGACGTTTAACAATCTGAGACCGAACACATGTCTCTGTACATCGGTCGACCTCCCTTAACATGTGATAAAGATGACATGATCAATTCTTCTAAGTTGGGAATGATTGCACTCATAATAAAAATTTTAATTAAAAAACCTCATTCTTTAAAGTATTATTTTGTATTTTTATTTTTAATATATATATTTTTAATTTATTTATATATAAAAATTTAAAAAGAAAACAAAATTTATAATTTATTTTATTAAATTTTGTTTTTCATCACACATAATTAAATTAAAATAAAAATCCAAATACCGTTGTACATAAATATAGTACAATAATTCATTTTAAAAAAATTCTTAAAAAATTATATGAGCCATTATTAAATAAAAATTTTCAACTAAAACTTAAATTAAATGTATTCGAGAATTGCTTATTATTTTCTGACCTCAAGTTTAAATCTTATAGTATTTCTATGTATACCTTGATTTTTGAGAATATCATAAATTGACATTCTTCCATAAATGTAGCTATTCACAATTGTAATATTTTCTATAATAAAAAATAATATTAATAAACCAATAGTATTAACTATTAGAAAAATTTACATTAATAAACTAATAATATTAAAAGGAGAGTTTATGGAAAAAAAAACAATGTCATCAGAAAAATAAAACCACTTAAAATATTGTCAAACAAAATCCACCAATAATAAGTAGCATCGACATCTTGACCTGGACCAACCCATGGACTTAACTACTTCCACAGGTCGTTAACAAATAGTGACTCGCTCCGCTTCCCTGGTACCGCTTTGACAGGTAGTTAACTAGCACTCATCCTGCTCCGCTCCCTCAGTGACCATTTCCACTAGTTGGTACCTCGTCATTCGCTCATCCGCTCCCTGGGTGACCGTTTCCACCACTCGGTACCTCGTGAGTCACTCCACCACCTTGATATGGAAACTTCGATATGTTGTCTTCGCAACCAAGCCTAATTTTGGCATATTATCATTTCAATTTTTAAATATTTACTTACTACAGCTTTTTTGCAGCTGTTTTGTTTTTCGGTACTGAAGCTTAAAAACGAACTTGGAGGGTTTGGCTTGGGCATTCGACACAAGTAGAACCAGAGGAAAAAGAGAATAAGAAGATAAACACCAATAAATCACCCTTGGTGTCTGATAAAATTTGTGAAAGCAAGAGTAATGGAGCTACACAGTGTTGCAAATAATTAGATAGCAAGAAGTGGAATTTATATCAATTCTGATCACCAACAGAAGCAGCTAAGGGACATTATAGAATCTCACAGAATTCTTCCAAATAATTTCACTTTCTCTTAGCTTGATGGAACCATACAGGAAAATATTAAGACACACTGCAGAAATTACAAGCCCATTTTTCCATCAGGAAATATGAATCATGACTGTAGATTCAGATACATTGATAATGCATCGGTTTGCAAAATCTTGCAGCCACGATATGAGTGCAAAACATGCAACCAGACATTTACCCTATTCGGTAGGTCTTATTTGGGTGGTTCCAGCAAGATATTGTTAGATGAATCAGACTATGATCATAAGTGTAGAAGAAACAGGAGGAAAATTAAGAATACCAAGGAGCTGGGTGCTTCCCGTTGTGCAGATACTAGCGGTCATGCTGAAGAATTCATAATACTATAGCCACAAACACAAAAGACAATTTTACTAGATGTATTACAGGCTTAGCTATTTGTTGCAGTAGCCAAAATCAATCATATGCATCTCCATCTCAATGGCCACTGGATGTTCAACGGTTGCATGTGTAACAACATAATATCTTATTTTATTTTTCTAGGTCTGATTCTCAGTCATTTCATCCAACTTTGAATTTGTTGCAGCATGACATGAAGGAATCCAACGCTGGCTGCCCTTCTATTAGTACTCTTCTTACACAAAGAAGTTACAAGCCATTTGAATGAGTAAATGAAACTAGGATACCATCATTATAAGAAAACTATGTAATTGAGAGTGGGGATGACATGGATATAACTATGAGCAATGTATTGGTAAAACAAGCCAATAATTATGAGTATTCATCCCATGATGCCTCTGTGTTTCCCACTTTTCTGAGCACAAGAAGAAACTATTGTGAGATTCCTGGTGCTTTATCTCCACCACCATATCTACAAACTCAATTTCAAGGTCAAGGTCCAGAAGAAGAAGGACTAGGAAGATATTCAATACAAATGCAATGTTGCGATCAATTTGAAATCCAACCTAGAAACTACAGCACCAGTTGTCAAAATGGTAATACTAACTAACTCCTCAGCTTGTATGCATTTTTATGGTTCTCCTCCTTGTTGTTCTAACGTTAATTCTGTAGTGCAAACGAAAAATATTTTTAAAATATATATATACTACAGTGGTTGTAGGTTATCTGATTCATCCAAATAGAAATAACTATTATTACCAGAGCCATGAAGCTGCTTATATTGGAGAAGGGTGTGAAGAATCGATTAGGGAATATTTTATGGAAGAAGCTAAATATGGATCGAACTATGCCGACAATGAGACTCAAGACATGTGCGTTTCAATCTTCGACTTCGACCAGACTAAGCTGCTGGATGAAATTCCCCCAAATAGCATTGAATCAATGAATGACAATAGTCGTTGCGTCTGCTTAGATGAATTAATTGATATTGATGACATTATATTTGATCCTCCTGTTGATGCCTCTACTGCCAACAGGAACAATATTGAAGCTCCCAATGATGAAATTCTCTCAAAAAGCATGGAATTATCAACGAATGACAACAGGCACTATGTCTGCTTAGATCAATTAATTGGTATGGATGACATTATATTTGATCCTCTTGTTGATGCCTCTACCGCCAGCGGCAACAATATTGAAGCTCCCAATGATGGCAATTCACATGAGTTTAAGAAGAACCTGAACGATGAGATGTTAATCCCGGAAGGCAAGGGATCTAAACAGATGGTAGGAGTGAGGAAAGTCGACGAGATTGATATTTCCATGTCTTCAATCATGGAAACTGACCTCTGTCTTTGTCTTGAGAAACTTGACAGTTTATATGATCAAGAATCCACAAAAATCTCTCTATACGAAAAGTAAATTTTGATTGGGATGATGTAAGAGCTTCACTTCCACTTTGGGAAAAATGTAGCAAACGAATGGAGAGAAATGTTAAAAGAGGCACTCTCCCAAGCTCTGTTCGACGCAAAATATGGAAGTGCATGCCCTCGTTGGGTTGCCCCTCCAAGGCTATTTTGTCTATGTAATTGGGCAGCTGGTCATATTTGAGTTTATTTTCATTTTACAATATCTTATTAGAATAAATCATTGGCTTATTACTACAAAATCCAAGATTTAAAAATATTATTTATCCAATAGTCTCCTTCTTACAACTCTAATGAGTTCCTCTTTTCCTGTCAGGAACAAGTCATCGACATGTAACAGGAGCATCACTAGTCTTCCACCTTCAACCTTGAAGCAAAATTAAATCCTAGAGTCATCAGTAATCTATCCATCCTTTCATACCATGTCAAACCTCAGGATATTCTACAATCACTCCCTTTGAAGTGGAGCATCATTCTCCCTCTGTATTTCATACTCTCTGAACTGAAACATTCTGTAGCGGAGTGATAAGTAGCTTCTTCTACTAATAATATTCTATGTATCTATCTAGGGTCACTGGATACCAAGATCCTTTATCTTGAAAACATTCTTCTCGCACTCATCTGTGAGCTTGTCATTCTCTATAGGATTTCATCTTCAACCTTGTAGAAAAGGTTAAGATCTTCATCACTCTAGGTGATCTTCAAGCTCCTCATGTATGTTTTATCCCATGGGTGTCTTCTGAGATCGTACAAGGCCTTCTTTAATTTGCACACATGAGTCTTCCTATTATGTGTCTTAACTTCTAGTGGCTGCAAATGTCTCTTCGTAGTTTATGCCTTCTTTCCGTGAGAAGCCTCATGCTACGAATCCTTCCCTGTATCCCATGATGTTTCCATCTACTGCATGATGGAACTACGAACTTCCCTTCAGGTCTCAATACTGCATCCTAGACACCATTCTTCATTTTGGATTATTAGAGTGAATCTTGAACTCTCGTCACTTGTTCTTTGGAACAAGTCTCATCCTTCTTTTCTTGTAGGTGATTGTACACGGTCTTTCCTACAAGTCAAATGCACCAGTTGTATGATTAGAAACATTTAATAATGCATATTCATAATGGTAAATTCTTATGCATAAAGATATAATCATGCAACTATTTTAGCCAATACAACATTCATCCATATCTCACAGAAACTTTCTAGATTCCTTCCATCTCTACTAGGACAACATTGAGATTGTGCACTAATCCAATATGTCTGCAAAGAGGTTTCATTCCAGATAAGTAGCAATGGAGAGTTGTATAACACCATGAGCTACTTACCCATTCCAGTATATTGTCATTAATTTAAACATTCTATCATGCATAATACATCAACTGAATATAAACAAATGCATAACAAAATAATATCATGAAATGACAATTGAATACTTATCTTTATTTGTTTCATGGGTAGACTCTTTCTTGAGCTTCATAATCTTCTTCATTCATAACAACATCATTTCTTATCCAAATGCTCAAGATGGATAAGAGGCTCTTCAAGAATTGAGTTCTTCATATTCCTCATTGCTTGAAGTATCTTCATTGAATCGTGAAATCTTGATCTTTAGTTGCTCCCATCTTCTTATCTCTTATTATGAGTTGAGCTTCTTTTTGTTTGTGCAACTTCCCAGAGCTTGCTGAAAGTAATCACTTCCTTCTCGCACGCATTCCTTGAATGAATGAATCCCATGATCCCGAGAGGCCATTCAAGGTGGTTATCACAACTTCTACATTCTCCATTTCTTCTTCTACCACTTCAAGTTGTTCTTTAATTTGAGAGACTCTTGTAAAGTATGACTGTATGGTCTCTACATTTGATTTGAGGTGTTTATCCTGGTTCCAGAGCTGGCTGATCTAGGGTTTGTTAGAGAAACCCTAATTTTCAAAACTTGGAATCTGATTTGGATCTTAGGGGCTGAGACCCGGGAAGCATGGATGCTGAGAGAGGAGGGGAAGAGATAACATAATGAGCCACTTGTGAGAAATACATGGCAGCAAGATTTGGACTTTGAATAGACTAAACAAATAAACATAGAGCAAATATGTGACATGGAGGGATGAGGCTCAAAGAGAGTTATTTGAGCCTCACCTCTCAAACCATACTAATAAAGACACTTAGAACAGTAACTCAATAACACAATAGAATAAGAGAAGTAGAGGATGTCAAAAATCCTTGAATGCTTTATTGAGAAGGCATAGAGCATTTTTATAGCATTATTACAATGTGCCTTGGGGAAATACCATGGGTTGTGAAATACCATGGATGAGAGAGGTGCAATGTTCCTTGAAGCCATACCATGGAACAAAACCATGGATTGTCAATTACCATGGATAAGAGAGGGTGGCCTCTCCATTGCTTTTATAATGACTGAGAGAGGGTGGCCTCTCCATTTAATGCTTTTATGACAAATAGATCCGAATTTAGACCATATGCCCCCTAAATTTGGATCAGAATCTTTCAGATATGATTGGATAGAAATATAGACCTCTTCAATTAGAGTTGTTGAATGTACTCCTTTTCTGAAAATAGTCGAGGGAAACTCCCGAAACAGGAATCCCTAGTTTACAAATTTCTTCTGTAGAAATTCCTGATACTGTTTCTATAGTATCACTTAAAGTAATGCTCCTCTATGTATGAAATTTAGTACTTAGGTAACCTTGTCTATCCTTGTTCCAACACCACATATTTCATCATATTTGGTTTCACCAATTGGGACTTATGAGCGTTTTCCCAAGGTGACCTGTTTCAAGACTGTTCAGCATAGCGAAGTTGTATAGACTGCCACGTGTCACTATTTCATCTTCTGGGTCTGAAAATTTTACAATGGAAAGTAAATTATGTGCCCTTTCTGGAACATGTTGAGAAATTTCATGTGGACCTTCTTATCCTTAGATATAGCAATTCTCCCTAGGTGTCTTGTTTGGAGAGGAATTATGGGAGAGGCTGGAACCCTAAATTGGAGGAATCATATCTCCTAGAATATAGTGAATATGAGGCTGAAACATAGACACAGTGTACATCAGGAATTTATCTTCGGTCTATGAAAGTTTCAGCTTCTGAGCCTTCTCCAATCTTGAGATATATCGAATCTACCAAAAATTATCAGTTTCAGTATTTTAGGGTTTTTCAGGCACGGATTCAAACTAGGGTTTGACTTTCTCGGAGTTTCACCCAACCAAAAATATTGAACCAGGTCTCTAAAATTTGATTTTTATGAGGAAAGTAATCTTATGCCATTCTCACTCAAAAATTCCTCTTCTGTCAAAATCCCTAATTTCCCGCACCAAAAACTGAAAATGCCCGAAATCAAATTATGCTTCAACAGAAAGATGCGCCCTTCAATGGAGAGTTATCCTAGCCTTCTTTTGTTGATGGATTGTGGAGGGAGAACCAAAAAGTAAGAAGCCCTAGTTTTCGCAGCTGCACAGTGTCTTCTTCTTAGGTTAGCTCTGATACCATGTTAGATTTTTATCATTTAAGCAATATGATCTTAGGATATTATCTGAGAGAATAACATGCACAACAATAAACACAAGAGACAAGAGACACAAATAATTTTTGTCGAGGAAACCATAGAGGAGAAAACCCTGCAACTTCCTCAGAGATAGAATGAGCACCAATGGAAGTAGTAGAACCCGAAAACATAAAGATGATCTCCAACAGCTTGTTCTCTCTCTCTCTCTCACTTGAGAGAGCTTCTCGTTTCTCACTCATGTACCCCGGTGAGTGAGTATGTGTGTGATAAATAGAGAGGCTCACTCTCTATTTATATTCTTCTGTTCACTTAATTTCCACTTCAACATGTCGGCCCCACTTAACAATGACTTACTAGGGCCAACATCTCTAGGAGAGTCTAGTAACCCTAGTGCCCCACAACTATGGGGACTTTTCCCTCCGATCAACAAGGAGGGTTAACCTTAACTCAATTCTGGGGACTATTGCCCTGACTTACAATGGAGTGTTAACCTCAATGACTTTACATGACTTGTTTACATTATTGAATCTTCTGATCGGAACATCGAGGCATGACACGACTCAATTACATTACAGATACTTCCTGGAATAAACATCGGGGTACAATACATAAGATATACAAGTGAATACATTCCAAAGTTACAAATACATCAACACGAGTCACATCTTAATGCCTAGTGTCTCGTAGTCATCAATGATTAATGGTCAATGTTGCACAACTAAGTAGTGAGTGCATGGCATGAGTGAGTGAGTGATTATAATTTATCATATTTCCAATACTTTGAATGATGAGTTGAACTTTATAGTATAGAAATTTTAACATCTTGAGAAATTTATATGGATGGGTAATTTCAAATGTTTCCCTTCTTTTGAAATGTTGATATAAAGTATGCCCTTCTTAATTTGAAGGGTAAAATTCAGATTTTAATTATTTTTTTAAGAGCAATTTTAACTTTACACTTCTTGGAAGGGCTAGAACCCTTTGGAAAGGCTAGGAAGGATTTAATTTTGAACGTTGAACGAAGGTAATATGTGACCGGGGACAAGGGGCAACTCCTCATAGGTTATGGCCAAAAGAACCAAACCCTTAAATAACACCTTTGACATACTAAATAATAATATCTTTATTTCTACATATATTTTAACGCATATAATGTTATATACACATATACGAAATTGATCGGAACTTTCAAGAACAATAAAAGTTAATTGTTGTTTATAAAGTAGGTAGAAAATATCCCTTTACATTTTAAGTCATGTAATTTTATATGCATACATTTATGATTGGATCATGTAGTTATGCAATATAACTCGTCAAGAACTTTCAACTTACATTTTATATGCATACATTTATGATTGGATTATGTAGGTATGCAATATTACTCGTCAAGAACTTTCAACAATAGAAGAATAATGAAATTATTATTGTTTAGGAACTTTAATAAGTTAATTGGTCAAAACATTGTTCTTATTACACTATTCAATGTTTTTATTAAGATTATTCAATATTTTTAGAAAATCATGGTAGAGGGGATAGTTGGAAAAAAAATGGCATGGTTTATTAAGATCCGGTTTATATTATATTGATATTAATGTTATATTATAGTGTTGAGGGGTGTTTGTGTTTAGTTGCACATATAGGTTCAATAAATATAATAATAATAAAAGTAAAAATAAAAATAAAAAAACGTATAACATGTCAGCTTATAAATAAAATAATAAAAAAATAAAAAATATTATATTTATACCAATATACAACCATATTAGGAATATACTCATAATCTTACAAACTTAGTTGTAAAATATTAGTAGTAAAATTCAATTGACTTTCACATAGTCAAAAGAAAAATTATAAAACAAAGAACATATAAAATTTAATTTTAAATTAGCTAAATTGTAAAACACATTTAGTTGACTTTTCAAAATAATAGCTATTACAATAACAACACTAGATTTACCTCAATGGAATATTACAATAACAACACTAGATTTACCTCAATGGAATATTACAACCATATTTATAAGCTTCTTCAAATGCAAATGCAAATACAACTAACAAGAAACCACATGCCACTAAAACCGTGTGCTTTAAACCACTTACATCCTTGCTCATTTCTAAGTAAGGTTAACACTAACATGTGAATGTTCATTTTTAGTTATACAGAAAAACAAATCAAAAGCATTTGGATAAATGTTTAAAATCTTCATTTGGTGGTAAAATGTTTTTCAAATTCCGATTTATTTTGGAAATCTAGATTTTACAATTTTATATGGATTATTTTAATCATTAACTACTCTTAATATTCATTATTAGTTTTAAAGAAAGACAAGTAAAATATTTTTTCGAAAACTAAATGATTATATGATTATTAATGTTACTCAACTCATTTTCTTATATTGATATTACCCTATTTTTAAATTACTTGAGCAAGTTGACCAAGTAGGAATACTTATTAGACATTTTTGTAAATTATAAAGGGTTTGCACCTCAAGAAAACTTGATCCCTCTAAGAGCTTGGTAGAGTCATAGTTAAGATGGATCCGGTTTTACTATAATGCATTTTTTAATCTATATTTATTAATTTTCATTTAAGATATTGGATTCTTTTTGTTAAAAATTAATGTTATATTATGTTAATGTATTTTAGTTTTCATTTAAAATAATGATTTTTTTAGTAATTATTAATAAAAATAAAAGAATTCAGTAATGGATTAAAGTTATGAAAGTTAATTTATTAACTGTGTTTTGTCAGCTAGTTGGTAGTTATGGAATGAAAAAATATGACATAATAAAAATGAGTAATTTCAAGATATTTGTTATAATGTTATATTTTTAACTTTCTAACTCATCCTAATTAAGATGATGATTTAGAAATGCTTTTGTTAGAGTCTTTTTAACATTAAAAAAAATCAAATTTTAAAGAAAATCAAGATATTTTTTTTTGCTTTTTAAGTTCCCATACAATCAATTTGGTCTTAGTAAACATTAATAATCGCCATTATCATCTTTATAATAATGTTTGTAAAAAGTATATATATATATATAATAAAAAAATATAAAATAATAACTTCATAAAAACTAATCAACATCTCCAATTAAAAATATGAATTAATTGATTTAAAATAAAATAAAAAACATAATATAACTTAAAAAAACTTACAATAACTTAAAATAGTAAATTTGGAAGACCAAAGTTCCTTAAACACTAAACAACGAAAACAAAAGATTGATATAAAAGAGAAGTAGCATTAAAACTTTATCTCAATTTTTATTGTTAATTTTATAAAAGTTAATTAATTCTAGTTAGTTCATTCTTAGTTAAAATATAGATTTCTTAATCACTAATATGACAAATATTTCTAACAAACCATTGTTTTATAAAAAATAAACAAAATAATATTGTTTTTAATTTTTATTATACATAAAATTATAACTTTCAAAAGTTATAAATTTGATATATAATAATTTTAACAATAAAAAATACAAAAACTAAATTAAAAGTTATAATCATTAAAACTATCCAAAATAGTAAATAATAATATTTTTGTGAGATGTTAAAATGGTTAAAATTATAGTAGCATAATTCCAGTAGGAATTTAGTACAGAAAAAATACAGGAGTAGGTTTCTTATAGATTTAAAAAACTTTTCTTTCAAATTTTAGAAAAATTTAAATCATATATAAACCATTCAATATTTACATGTAGTATTGGAGTTTGGCAGAAAAAATGCCTTGTCATGGACCATTTTGCTTGTCAAATTTTTGGCAAGACTTATGCTAGATCATAAGCATTTTTTGTGGCAACACTTATCTAGAAGTGTGTAAAATCAGAATGGCAATTATAAGTAGGTTATAATGCTGATATAAAGTGAATTATTTAAGAAATTAAAAATAACAATTTTTTATTATATTTTTTCCATTTAAAAGTTTTATTATTAGTAAGTATTTTTTTTTTAATATATAAATTTATATATATGAATTAAAAAAATGATTTTTTATTATATTTTTTAATTGAATTTATTTGTATATTAAAGTTTGATTTTATGTTAAACTTAAAAAAAATTGTATAAGGATAATGCTCATCATAGATAGCCCAAATAAAATAGACCTAGAATCAGAACCTATATTCATATAGCCTATGGTGGATCACAAGTGACCCCGTAAGCTACTAGTTTGAAAATGTTTTATCAAAATGTCTTTCACAGGCCAAGGGTTATGACTGCCTCGCATGTCTCTCACAGGTCAAGGGTTATGTCTCGCACGTGCACAAGCCATGTGCGTAGCCAAAGAGTGTGCCAGGATGTCATTGCATAATGACATTATTTTGATGCCAATTTCCAGGGTATCAAGTTTGGAATTAATATTTTCATTTGTTGTGACCTAATTTTGGGCAAGCCCTCTCTTGTCACCTTTAAGTCGATCAAGCCTAGTAGCCATCACAACCTCCCAGTCATGATGAGATGAATGCCCACACATAGAAACAACAAAGAGCTCACTTGTCTAAAAAGTCTCACTTTTAGTAAGTATTTTTTATAATTTTATAATTTTTATTTTTAATATATAAATTTATAGATCTATATGAATTTCAAAAAATTATTCTTAAAAAATTATTAAAAAATATTTTTTATATTTTTTATTTGAAAACTATTTTTTCTTTAAGGTTCGATTCTATACTAAACTTAATTCATATAAGGTGTGGTGGACCACAAGAACTCCATAATCTACTAGTTTGAAAATGTTTTTATCAAAATGGCCCTCATTGGCTAGGGGTTATGACTACCATTTGCAAAAAGAGAGTAAAAAAAAAACTTGACTGTAATTTTCCAACCAAAAGCTAAATTTTATTGCAAGTCCATGGTATGAAGGAGCTCTCTATTCATCATCAAAAACATGAAAGATAGGATAACCAGTTTCGTAATCAGAACATAAGTCAAATGGGAGTCTGACTGCAGGTAATGTCCACGAGCCATGTGCTTAGTTGAAGAGTGTGCTAGGGTGTCATTGCTCAAGTACATTATTTTGATGTCGATTGCTAGAGTATCAAGCTTAGCATTGATATTTTCATCTGTTGTGACCTGATTTGGGAAAGCCCTCTCGTGTTGCCTTCCAATTAATCAAGCCTAACACCCAACACAACCTCCTTCCAAATCTCAGGCATGTTTCCCACTGCACAATCATCCATGGTCAACCTAACAAGTTCCTATGATGCTCTAAAGCAGACCGAGAATGTCAGTATAACAAGTCTCATGAGTTCTGGTGGAACCCTGATCCTCCACCATACCCCCAAGCTCTTGCAGAAGTTTCCTTGCATTTGGACATGGTTTGTCATTGCTTACCCTTTTTTCCATGTGTTCAAGGTTTTCTTGACCCTTCATTTTAACTCTTTTCTTGAAGAAACCATTGGCATTCTCTATTTACCTTATGGCCCTTGACATGTGGGTCCTTTAAGGGTCATTTGTTGTTTTTAGTGAGGTGTTTTTGTTGCGCACCATCGTGAGAGAGGTCTTACCGAATAACTTGAAAAATTTGCGCTGATAGGCACGAGGGAGTAAATTCAAATGGCAATCCTAATGAGATGAAGGCATGCACATAGACACAACAAATAGCTTGCTTGTAGTAGGCCGCTGAAGAAGCCGACTATGCCTTTTTGCAAATACCAACCATCAAGTTGCGAAATTAACTGAGCAAGTGTGCCCACGACCACCACAAGAAGCCATAAAATCTTACACGAGGGAGAGTATGGGATTGTAGGAATGGGTTCTATGCATATTTATGTTAGGGTACCTAGCTTGTAAATGAACAATGTTGTAGGGGTAAGAGCCATGGCGTTTAACAATTTGAGACCGGACGCATGTCTCCCTACATCAGTCAACCTTCCCTAACATGTGATAAAGACACCCGATCAATTCTTCTAAGTTGAGAATTTTTGCACCCATCATAGCGACTTTAATTTTAAAATATCACTTTTTAAAGTATATTTTGTATTTTTTATAATTTTTATTTTTAGTACATAAATGTTAATATATATATATATTTAATTAATTTATATATAAATATCTAATAAGAGAACAAAATTTATAACTTGTTTTATTAATTTTTTTTCATAGGATCTTTATAGATAATTAAATTAAAATAAATATCTTATTATCTTATAGTATTTCTATGTATAACTTGATTTTTGAGAATATCATAAATTGACATTATTTTATATGTATGCTCAGACAACCCGTCTCACTTGCTATGCTAGAACTTCCTCTTTCAAGATATATCGATCTGGATCATTGCTCCTTTCTGCATCATACAAAGATGCAAGTCAAATCAAGCAAATCAAATAGTAGTTTTCAAAAGAAACATACTACCTCCCAAATATCAAGTGGCAACATCTTTTGCCTCGGTTGTACTCAGTTCCACGCAGGAATGCTTCTTGCTACACCAAGAATTGCTCTTCCTATCAATGGAACTTCTTGCCCAATCCGAATCCACATAACCCTTTAGGTTAATGTTCTGATTCGCCTCATACTTGATCCCATACTCAACTTTACCCTTCAGGTACCTTACTGCATTCTTTGCAACCATCAGGTGAACATTTCTCAATGTGTTCACAACAAAGCAAATATCTGGTCTCGTATTCGTCAGGTACATCAAGGAACAAATCATCTGATGATACATCGTGGCATCAATCGTCTTTGATGAAGCAACACTCAATAGGTTCAGGTTCGATTCCATAGGTGTGGTCATGGCTTTGTAGTCCATCATCCTGAAACTCTTCAGGATCTCTACTGCATACTTCCCTTGTCCCAGGGAGATTCCATCTGCATTCTGCCACACCTCCATTCTTAGAAAGTAGTGCATCATATCCAAGTCGTTCATCTAGAAACTTGGCAACAAGTCTCCTTCTTGCAACTCTAATGAGTTCCTCTTTTCCTGTCAGGAACAAGTCATCGACATGTAACAGGAGCATCACTAGTCTTCTGCCTTCAACCTTGAAGCAAAAGTAAAGCCTAGAGTCATCAGTAATCTATCCATCCTGTCGTACCATGTCAAACCTCAGGATCTTCTGCAGTCACTCCCTCTGAAGTGAAGCATCATTCTCCCACTGTCTTTCGTACTCTATGCACTGAAACATTCTATACCGGAGTGACAAGTAGCTTCCTCTACTACTAATATTCTATGTATCCATCTATGGTCACTGGATACCAAGATCCTTTATCTTGAAAACATTCTTCTCGCACCCATCTATGAGCTTGTCATCCTCTATAGGATTTCATCTTCAACCTTGTAGAAAAGGTTAAGATATTCATCACTCTAGGTGATCTTCAAGCTCCTCATGTATGTGTTATCCCATGGGTGTCTTCTAATCTTGTACAAGGCCATCTTTAATTTGCACACATGAGTCTTCCTGTTATGTATCTTAACTTCTGGTGGCTGCAAATGTCTCTTCATAGTCTATGGCTTCTTTCCATGAGAAGCCTCGTGCTACGAATTCTTCCCTGTATCCCACGATGTTTCCATCTACTACATGATGGAACTACGAACTTCCCTTTAGGTCTCGATACTACATCTTAGACATCATTCTTCATTTTGGATTATTAGAGTGAATCTTGAACTCTCATCACTTGTTCTTTGGAACAAGTCTCATCCTTCTTTTCTTGTAGGCGATTGTACACGATCTTTCCTACAAGTAAAATGCACCAGTTGTATGATTAGAAACATTTCATAATGCATATTCATAATGGTAAATTCTAATGCATAAATATATAATCATGCAACTATTTTAGCCAATGCAACAGTCATCCATATCTCACAGAAACTTTCTAGATGCCTTCCATCTCTACTAGGACAACATTGAGATTGTGCACTAATCCAATATGTCAGCAAGGAGGTTTCATTCTAGATAAGTAGCAATGGAGATTTGTATAGCACCATGAGCTACTTACCCATCACATGCATATTAGTAGTATACTGTCATTAATGCAAAAATTCTATCATGCATAATACATCAGCTGAATATAAACAAATGCATAACAAAATAATATCATGGAATGACAATTGAATACTTATCTTTATTTGTTTTGTGGGTAGACTATTTCTTGAGCTTCATCATCTTCTTCATTCATAACAGCATCATTTCTTATCCAAATGCTCAACATGGATAAGAGGCTCTTCAAGAATTGAGTTCTTCATATTCCTCATTGCTTGAGGTATCTTCATTGAATCATGAAATCTTGATCTTACCTCTTATTATGAGTCGGGCTTCTTTTTGTGTGTGCTCTTCCCAAAGCTTACTGAAAGTAATCACTTCCTTCTAGCACACATTCCTTGAATGAATGAATCCCATGATCCTAGGAGGCCATTCAAGGTGGTTATCACAACTTCTGCTTTCTCCGCTTCTTCTTCTACCGCTTCAAGTTGTTCTTTGATTTGAGAGACTCTTGTAAAGTATGACTGTATGGTCTCTGCATTCGATTTGAGGTGTCCATCCTAGTTTCAGAGTTGGCTGATCTAGGGTTTGTCAGAGAAACCCTAATTTTCAAAACTTGGAATATTTCATATCTGATTGAATAAAAATATAGATGTCTTCAAGGAGATCTATTGAATGTACTACTTTTCTAAAAATAGTGGAGGGAAGCTCCCGGAACAGGAATCCCTAGTTTACCAATTTCTTCTGCAGAAATTCTTGATACTGTTTCTGCGATATCACCGAAAGTACTACTCCTCTATGTCTAAAATTTTGTACTGAGGTAACCTCATCTGTCCTTGTTCCAAAACCATAGGTTTCATGATATTTTGTTTAATCAATTAGGATTTATGAGCATTTTCCCAAGGTGACCTATTTCAGGACTTTTCAGCATAGCCAAGTTGTACGCACTGACGTGTCACTGTTTCATCTTCTAGGTCTAAAAATGTTACCACAGAAATTACAGTCCATGCCATTTCTGGAAAATCTTGAGAAATTTCATTTGGAGCTTATTATCCCGAGATTTTGCAATTCTCCCCAGGTGCCCTATTTGGGGAGGAATCCTGGGAGAGGCTGGAACCCTAACTTAGAGGAATCATGTCTCCTAGAATATAGCGAATTTATCTTCGGTCTATGAAATTTTCAGCTTCTAATCCTTCTCCAATCTCGAGATATAGCGAATCTACCAAAACTTATCAGTTTCAGTATTTTAGGGTTTTTCAGGCAGGGGGTCAAACTAGGGTTTGACTTTCCTGGAGTTTCACCCAACCAAAAATATTGAACCGGGTCTCTAAACTTCAATTTTGATGAGGAGAGTAATCCTATTCCATTCTCACTCAAAAATTCCTCTTCTGTGAAAAGCCCTAATTTCCTGCACCAAAAACTGAAAATGCCTAGAATCAAATTATGCTTCGACATAAAGATGCACCCTTCAATGGAGAGTTAGCCTAGCCTTATTTTCCTAATGGATTGTGGAGGGAGACCCAAAAAGTAAGAAGCCCTAGTTTCTACAGCTGCACAGTGTCTTCTTCTTAGGTTAGCTTTGATACCATGTTAGATTTTTATCATTTAAGCAATATGATCTTAGGATATTATGTGAAAGAATAACATGCACAACAATAAACACAAGAGACAAGAGACACAAAGAATTTTCCTCAGGGAAACCATAAAGGAGAAACCCCTGCAACTTCCTCATAGATAGAGTGAGCACCAATGGAGGCAGTAAAACCCGAAAACATAAAGATGATCTCCAACAACTTGTTCTCTCTCTCTCACTCATGTGCCCCATTGAGTGAGTGTGTGTGTGATAAATAGAGAGGCTCACTCTCTATTTATATTCTTTCGTTCACTTAATTTCTACTTCAACATGTCGGCCTCACTTAACAATGACTTACTAGGGCCGGCATCTCTAGGAGAGTCTAATAACTCTAGTACCCCACAACTATGGGGACTTTTCCCTCCGATCAACAAGGAGGGTTAACCTTAACTCAATTTTGGGGACTATTGCCCCAAGTTACAATGGAGGGTTAACCTCAATGACTTTACATGACTTGTTTACATTATTGAATCTCTCGATCGGAACATCAGGGCATGACATGACTCAATTACATTACAGATACTTCCCGGAATAAACATCAGGGTACAATACATAATATATACAAGTGAATGCATTCCAAAGTTACAAATACATCAACACAAGCCACATCTCAATGGCTAGTGTCTCATAGTCATCAATGAGTAATGGTCATCTTGCACAACTAAGTAGTGAGTGCATGGCATGAGTGAGTGAGTGATTATAATTTATCATATTTCCAATACTTTGAATGATGAGTTGAACTTTATAGTATAGAAATTTTAACATATTGAGAAATTTATATGTATGAGTAATTTCAAATGTTTCCCTTCTTTTGAAATGTTGATATAAATTATGCCCTTCTTAATTGGAAGGGTAAAATTCAAATTTTTTTTTTTAAGGGCAATTTTAACTTTACACTTTCGGGAAGGGCTAGAAAGGATTCAATTTTGAACGTTGCACATGGGTAATATGTTGCAGGGGACAAGGGGCAACTCCTCATAAGTTGTGGACAGACAAAAAATGACCAAAAGAACCAAACCCTTAAATAACACATTCGACATAATAAATAATAATATTTTTATTTCTACATATAACGCATGTAATTTTATATACACATATAGAAAATTGATTGGAACTTTCAAGAACAATAAAATTTAATTGTTGTTTATAAAGTAGGTAGATAACATCCTTTTACATTTACTTACATTTTAAGTCATGTAATTTTATATGCATACATTTATGATTGGATTATGTAGTTATGCAATATAACTCGTATACATTTATGATTGGATTATGTAGGTATGCAATATAACTCATGAAAAACTTTCAACAATAATAGAAGAACAATGAAATTATTATTGTTTAGGAAGTTTAATAAGTTAATTGGTGAAAACATTGTTCTTATTAAGATTATTCAATGTTTTTAGAAAATCATGATAGAGGCGATAGTTGAAAAAAAATGGTACGGTTTATTAAGATCTGGTTTATAATGTATTGATATTAATGTTATATTATAGTGTTGAGGGGTGTTTGTGTTTCTTTGTTGATAAATATAGCTTCAATAAATAATAATAATAAAAATTAAAAATAAAAAAACTTATAACATGCAGATTTATAATTAAAATAATAAAAAATAAAAAATATTATACTCATATAAATATACAATCATATTAGGGAAGTACTCATAATCTTACAAACTTACAAACTTAGTTGTAAAATATTAGTAGTAAAATTCAATTGACTTTTAAATAGTAAAACGAAAAATTATAAAACCAAGAACATATAAATTTTAATTTTAAATTAGCTGAATTGTAAAACACATTTAGTTGAATTTTCAAAATAATATCTATTACAATAAAAACACTAGATTTACCTTAATGGAATATTACAACCATATTTATAAGCTTCTTCAAATGCAAATACAACTAACAAGAAACCACATGCCACTAAAACCATGTGCTTTAAACCACTTACATCCTCGCTCATTTCTAAGTCAAGGTTAACCCTAACATGTGAATGTTCATTTTTAGTTATACAGCAAAACAAGTCATTTCTCAAAAACATTTGGATAAATGTTTAAAATCTTAATTTGACGGTAAAATGTTTTTCAAATTCCAATTTATTCTAGAAATCTAGATTTTAAAATTTTATATGAATTATTTTAATCATTAATTACTCTTAATATTCATTATTAGTTTTAAAGAAAGACAAGTAAAATATTTTTTTTAAAACTATTTGATTATATGATTATTAATGTGACTCAAGTCATTTTCTTCTATTAATATTACTCTATTTTGAAATTACTTAAGCAAGTTGACCAAGTAGGAATATTTATCAGACATTTTTGTAAATTAAAAAGGGTTTGTACCTCAAGAAAACCTGATCCCTCTAGGGGCTTAGTAGAGTCATAGTTAAGATAGATCTATACTGGTTTTACTATAATGCATTTTTTAATCTATATTTATTAATCTTTAATTAGAAATTGGATTCTCTTTGTTAAAAATCAATGTTATATTATGTTAATGTATTTTAGTTTTCAGTTAAAATAATGATTTTTTTTAGTAATTAGTAATAAAAATAATAGAATTAAGTATTGAAAGTAATGGATATAAGTTATGAAAGTTAATTTATTAATTGTGTTTTGTCAGTTAGTTGGTAGTTATGGAATGAAAAAATATGACATAATAAAAAAGAGTAATTTCAAAATATTTGTTATAATGTTATATTTCTAACTCTCTAACTCATAGATGATGATTTAGAAATGGTTTTGTTAGAGCCTTTTTAACATAAAAAATCAAATTTTAAAGAAAATCAAACTATTTTTTCTCCTTTTTAAGTTCCCATACAATCAATTTGGTCTTAGTAAACATTAATAATCACCATTGTCATCTTTAGAATAATGTTTGTAATATATATAAGAAGAGCCACGTGGTGGGGAAGAGCTAGTTGTATGCAACTTTTGACAATTGATGTAATTGAATATAATGGTTTAATTGTTATTTTGGTAAAAGAGTAGATATAATGATGCATACATTTCAATCCTCCTTGATATGAGTCAATGTTCATGTCCATTAAAAAATGTTAAAGATATATAATTTTAGTTTCATCTTTTATATATTTTAATACCTAATATTTTCATTATGAACTCTTTATATGACAAGCACTTACATGTGAAATAAAATCATGTGTCAAAATTTATAGAGTAAATAAAATAACATGAAATTTTAATTTTAAATTGTTACTTGTATCATGATAGTTTTCAATATCATGTACAATTATGGAAGATAGTTTCCAATATCATATATGCTTTTCCTTATTTAACATTAATTATAAACAAATATTTGTTGCTAGCTAACAATGTAATTAGCATGAGATCATAAATATTATAATATGCCTAACCTTAATAAATATGCGTTGCCATTTTTCTATCAAATACAGTGCATATTTTATATTTCCTCTCACAAAAAATCAAATAAACCATTAAAATGTCTATATATAGTCTCCAAAAAAAGGTACTCTTTATCTTATAATGTATTTATAAATTTAATTATAAAAAATATTAAATAATTAAAATACCAAAAATAGGTTATAAAACCATAAACCAATTTGTGAAAATATATTCGAAAAAATATCACTCCAAGTGAAATTTAATAGTATAACTAGTTACTAAACTTTATATTTATATTATTAAATAAACCCAACATAAATCTAATTTAATATTTAATATTTATAACTAAAGTATAAAAAAAAAATTTATAAATACTAAGTTTTAAACTTTTAAAATCTAAAACTAATTCTAAACTTATAAGCAAAATTAAACATAAAATAATAAAAAATATAAAAAAATTATCTTATAATATTTGTTCAAAATATAAACAAATTTATCATATTAATAATATGGTGAATATTCTAAAATTTTCAAACTCACTCCTAATTTCCGTACAAGAAAATCCAATACTATCAAATTATTGATTAACCATTTTTTGTTCGAAAACTCTTTGGATGAATATCCATATATTTGTCCGAATACCTTTACGTGAAAAGCAAGGCAGATAAAACCAAACATAGCAATGTTTATGATTTGCATGATAAAAAAGTACAATAGTCTATAGCCAATCATTCACAAAGAATCTGATGTCGTCTTTGCTGTCTTGGAAGATGCTGTGTCTCGGTCGATGCACTTCTGTCTCCACAATTATCGTCGATTTTGGGCTCATGGGTGCAGGAAGTCTCTTATGTCACACTATGTAGTTGTCAAAAGTTCAGAAGAGTATTTATCTGGTAACATAGTATTTAATGTTACTATGGTTGAAGTTTAAATGATTGTATTTAATGTAACAATTTATGTTTATTCAATCTTATTATCTCATCTTATAATAACATTATATATTAAAGGCTACTTAATTCTAACATAAGACATGTCTACTATCTTGGTAATAAATGACCCACAACAAATTGGTTATTGTTCACCAATATTCTTTACCCAAACGATTCTCATTTATTTAACCATGGGAACAACAACCTCCCAAGAGTATATCCAACAGCCTACAAGCCCGACCGGTTTTGAACCTGTGAACTTCCAGGGAGATAACACATGTTCTTAACCATTAAACCCACTGTGAACCTCCAAGGAGATAACACATGTTCTTAACCATTAAACCCACTCAAGTGCTCGCTACCTAGACAATTCTCATTAATAAATTGAAACCTACAATTTTAATGGTACCATTTTACTGTAAGATGCTACAAGAGGCCGAGTTCTATGCCCCATTATCTGTAGGGCGTCGCTTTTGGGAAGCAGGTTGCCGCAATGCTTCCAAGGAAGTTTGCCTTACTCGCCTTTGGATGTCTGTTTGTTTTTCTTTTCAAGGATTCTGGCATTTACTTTTCTATTCTGCTCCCAGAGCAATTAATTTTGTATTATGCTCTCTGAGCATTGGTTTGTTTACACCACTGTGGATTTGTGTAAGGATGTTAATAATGAAATTTAATTTTAATAACAGTTGTGAGTAGACAAGTTGGACGTTTATGGGAATTGAGAAAGAGATGGCCAATAAGTTTGGATTTTTAAGTCAGTCTTACTCGGTTTTGAAATAGGAATCTGTAATTGGGTAATTATATATCAATTAATAAATGGTATTTATTCAAAGTTTGTGCAGTGTAAGAATTTGAAAATTGGATCTAACGGTGAAAAGTGTTTACTAAAATTTCCAAAATTTTAGTGTTTACTGAAATTATTTCTACTATTATATACAAGGAGCTTGTTTTTAAGAGTAAAAAAGCACTAGTATGCTGGCCATTCCTAATTTGTATCAGCCATCATGGTCTATGCTGCTCCCCTTCTCACAGTTCCAATAGTCTATACTAAGTAGCGGTTCCAACGATTGACTCTTCTTATTTACGAGATTAAGTCGTTGATGTAGCAAATGCAGATCCATAGTGCCAAGCACTAGCAGCATAATTTCCACTACCACTTCATCCTACATTCCTTCCTCCCATCCCAGCTAATTTCCACCCAACACCCTTTTTGGATTGATATCTTGTTAATCCCTCTCCATCGTTTTTAGTCTCCTATCATATTCTATTATTATTAACTCAACTTATTGTTTATTTTTATTTTATTTTTAAGTAATTTGCTATTTTAGAAAGAAATCAAAGGTATATATGCAACTTCCAAAGAAAATAAAAATAACTTATACTTGGTAGTGTAAACTATGGATTTAAATTTATAAAAATAACTTTATGCTTCTCATCCAAATAGGCTTACCATAGAAAACTCTAATTAGATAGTATAATGCATGTTGACAATACTTATATTTATGTTATTAGTTCCACTTAATTATGAAAATACTTGTAGTAGTGTAAACTATGAATTTAAATTCATAAAAATAACTTTATGCTTCTCATCCAAATAGACTTACCATAGAAAACTCTAATTCGATAGTGTAATGCATGTTGACAATAGTTATATTTATGTTATTAGTTCCACTTAATTATGAAAATGGTGCATAAAATTAGCTTGAAATTTATTTATATGTTTTATAACCATGTACTATTGTGCATGCCTTGAAAAAACAATTAAAACTTTGATCAACCGTACATATATTCTTCTGATTTCAAATTCCCTAGTTTTCAAACACACTTCTTTTCATATTTTATTTCTATTTTATTTCTGAATTTCAATAGTCATATTATCAATTTGTCATTATATCCCTGGTTATTTCAATGCCTGCAATAGAGTTTCCTTTCTCTTTAAAATGGCATAATGCAGTAGCATTACGAGAAGTTTCATATGATCAAATTATATGAGACGATCTGGAATGATAGATTGTTGTTGGGCTATTTCAATAGTGATGGTATCATATTTGCCAATGATAGTATAATTGAATATTTTCTATTTTGAATACTAGTCTTATATGTAATCAAAGACAGTTTGAACAGTTTTTAGTAGGGTCAAGATTTATTATCTTTAATGAATTGTGATATTCTTAGTATCTTTAGCACTGTCAAGATTTATCTTTAGGAAGTTTTACAAGCTGTAAAGAAAGCAGTTTATTATCTTTAATGAATTGTCATATTTTTTTTGGAAACTGTTTTTAAATTTTTGGCATTAAAGTCAATATCAAATGACAAAGTAAAAGCAAAAATGTCACTCATAATTGTATTGTACTAAATCAAACAAATAGAAAAAAATGGTGGACAATGAGATCAATTAAACGACGAGAGTTGAGAGTCGAGACTTATCTAAAATTATAGCAAACTTTATGCACACTCATTCACCTTGGGCAATGGTGGAAGTGCGTGAATTTCTCTACTCAGATTTTTGATAGGGTTTTTTACTGAAGTGATTTTCTTTAGTGAGCCCTATGCTTTGCTCTTTTAAAAATAGTGAGCCCTATGCTTTGCTCTTTTAAAAATAATGCATTCTATGCTAGCCCTATGAAATGTTTGAGTGAGGTTTTTTGACGTTTGTAGCAGGGCCGCCATTAATTTCCTTGTAAAAGGGATATCTTTTCAAGGATCTGTTAGCTAGTGCTAGAGTGCTTTTCTAGCCCATAAAATCCTACCATTTTCTACGCAAACCTAGAAGGATATATACAGTAATCTGGATGTGTAAGTTGCTCCAAGAGTTGCATGGGGGAGGTTGTAGAACTTGCTAAGGAAGAAACCCTCGACGTGAACCCCTAGTTCATACCGTTGGTTCACAGAAATGCGGTGAAGGGCCATTGTAATAATGAGCGCATGAAACAATCACCACGGCAACATAATGCAAAGTGATGTTTCCTTTATCCAATGTCCAAGAAAACATAAGCAATTTTAGCTCTAGTGGGCTAAACATAACAAATCTTTAAGGTATATATGACTACTGCTTTCCATTGTTTCCATAACAACAATGTATGATTATTAATAGTAGTCTTGTATAGTCATATTGAGCAGAAAGGTGGGAATCGATGTGAGAAGTATGCCCAATGTGCTAGTGACGGGAGATTGGATTAAAATGCAATGAAAAAGAGATTTGGAGCAGTTGTTGGGTGGAGTTACCTGATTGTTGTATCATGAAGCACTTGCATTCATGCAACATTGGCTTGGTGGATAGCTTTGTGGGTAGTGATTATTTGTAGAGCAAAGAGATGTGCAGAAGAATATTCGAGGTGGCCACAATCTATTGATTATACAACTGAAATATGGTAATAAGATTCAATTCAATAATTGGATGATCATCCCCTTCAGCTTGAGCTACCTGAGAGATATGTGCAAAGAAATATTTGTTTTTCTTTGCTTTAGTGTCTAAATCCAACGCAACAATCTGTGTCTTCAGGTGAGCTGATTAAGGCTCCTCCATTTTGTTCGTTTTAGCAACTCATATTACTCAGTGATCCCGTCTCAAATTCTGTTTAATTGTCCAGAAACAAGCACCCACAACAAAAGGTCTAGTAACCATCTCAAAATCTTCCCTTTATAATCAATCTCACTACACTGAACACTTATTGTCCCAACAATCTCTACCAACTAGCCAGTTGTTACAATAACTCTTTGTGAGTGCATTGCCATAGTAGAGCTCCCTCAAGGAAGATGTTGACAGCACTTCACATACCGAGAAATGCATGTTTTTATGGGGCACTTGTTGCCACCTTTCACACACCTGGGTCACATGGTAGAAATCTTCAAACCACTCGGTGTGTCCTTGGGGGAAAGTCTTGAGTCAAGGCTGTCACCTTGTTCTTGACTCCTCCATTTAGGCTCAACTCCTAACAAAGCCAAGGGGCGTAGACCCTATTAAGTTACTAAGGATAATTACTTAGTACGGTGATGTTAAACTGAATGAGTTACTTAGGAGTTTGAAATTTAACTATAGACAATCAAAGATGACAAGATACAAAAATGAACACACGAAAGCACAATGTTGAGACACAATATATATATAAAGCAAGAAAATGACCAGTGCCTTAGAATGGAGTCAAAAAATAAAATCAATGTACTTACATGTGCTTGGAGTAAATGTTTTGCAATTGCCTCTTGCTACGTTTTAAGTTAAATTTGAGGTGTGAGTTGATTAAAATTAGGTGAAGGGGTGGGCTCCATATATACTCGACAGTACTTGGAGTATGTCTAAAACTAAACCTTCATGGTTTCCCGCAAGGAATATGTGGGTTGAATCGAGTCTCTAGAGATATTGTTCATAACGCACCCATTAGGGTGTGACAGAGATTGGCGCCCCGAGGTCACTTTTCAAGAAGTTCCCGCTTCCTTTGGGTATTTTGCCACCGTGATGGTTTGATCTAGGTGTTGGATTTTCACCTGATGGTTTGTCAATTTGGGAGAGTGAGTCCTAATTATACTAGTCACTCAAGTGCTTTTGATACAGCTTGACTGATCGGACAAACCGCAGCCAAGTGCAGAGCATACACACCGGAGTCTTGTCAATTTTAGTAAATTTTAAAATTGGGTGTTCTTGTTAAAAAGAAAACTCTCCAGGAACCTCTTTCGATCCAAGTGGATCTCAATCGGGGAATCAAGGAGGGGTTAATTTTATAATAGATGAAAAACGAATGATAGAAAAGAAAACAGATACACAATTCCGATTTTCTAATTAGTCCTACCATGCATCTCTTTCCCCTTTCGGGTCAATCGGGAAGTCGTGGGGTAAGTATTAAGATTACTTTGAAATATCAAATAGGGAAAATAAAATTTATACTGAATCAAAGTATACTATCCTGCAGATTAGAGCTACGCTAGTTTGAAAACATATGAGCAAAAGGTAAAAAATTGGCACCAACGCAAATCCCCCCAGGGGGGATGGTGAATAGGCTCGAAAGATCCTATTCGAAAGGACCTTTTCTTTTTATTAGCAGCAATTTACAATATCAGAAAATTAAAATTGATGCACTTTGGTCCTTGTTATCTGGGATCCAAAGGCTTACAACAAGCATGTAACAAGCTAGAATTAAACAAGGTGGTGGGGGAAGCTTCTGGGAAGCTCCAGTTCATTTAAGAGTTGGAATTTTGGCAGAGTCTCCTTCTCTTTTTTGTTGGACATGCTAAAAAACAGCGAGCAATCAATATCAAACGTGCCCAAACACACTTTGAAAGTGTTTTGGGTTACTACACTAACTACCAAAAAAAACTTAAGTAAAATTTTGTTAAGTTGGAGTAATCTAGTTTTGCAAAAAGGAACCAAGGAAAGCAAGATTTCCTTGCGATCTTGGCTTTCTGTTTGGGCAGCCAATAAGATGTACACTTTTATTGCAGAATATTAAACTTTAAAGTACAACAAAGGAAACTACCTTGAAAGCAAGCTACAAATTTTCATTAAAATGCTTGCAAAAGGAGGATAATTTCAGCTAGATCTCTTAAAATACAACTTTATATGCAAAACGAAACTGATATATAAACTTAAAAAGGGATCTTACTATCTAGATCTATATGTAATTTTCTTAATGAGACAAATCTAAGAAATAAGACTCTTTTAAAGTAACCAATTTGAAGAGAAATTAAGATTTTAAAGGAGGAAGAGAGAGAAACAGTGTTTGAAGCCTTGCAGATCGACAGTGGAGCTTTCAGGTGGAATTTCGATGGAATATTCCTTTGGAATGTTTTGGAGAGAGTGAAGAAGCAAACTAGATCAGCATCCTCTCCAATCTAGGAACCTGCAGCTCAGCTGAAATAAAAAAACTTGCCGAAAAAATTGTGAGATCCAATTAGTACATACACAGAGATTTAGAATAACATGCATATAAGCTTATAGAACATGCTGAATCTAGATATCTAAACATGCATCAAAGGAAAGCGATGGCCAATAAACCTATTGAAAAGCACCTTTCCTATCAAGATTATAATAAGCTTATTATCAATCTTAACAACGGATCTACAAGCAATTAGCAAATCATGAACACGAATACAGGTTACCTCAATAAAACAATGGCAATGATCATCCACAAATACAATGGCACAACACCGTCTTGCCTCCAAAGCTTCTCTTTATTTCAAATGAACAATAACAACAGTACATTAGCAGCAACACCTCAATCCCAGTTCTAACTCCCTGGAAGAGGAGGCTTATGCTTGTATATATACAAAAACTAGGATATCCAGCCCAAGGGGGGTGCAAATCCCAAGGAGACAAATCAAATTAGCTAATGGAGAGTCAATCAATGCCTTATCTATGTCTAACTGAGCCAGATCTGAGTCTCACTGAGTGCAATTGTCAATCGGAGAGCTGATTTGATTGACACCTCAACCTGTTGACTGAAACATCCACCAAAACTCATCCAGATTAGCCAAAACGTGTGGAGGAGAGAGGGAGGATTAAATTCCCCATAAAGGATGCTGAAGATCAACTCTGGATCTGATTTGATCACCTCCTTCAGTCAAGGATTTGTCATATCCAGTCAATCTGGTTCAGATCTGACTGATTTCAATCAAATCGGCTGAGAATCCACTGATCTATGATTTTGGATTTGCTCCATTATTCATCAATGTATTAATTAAAATAATCAATAATTCATTTTTGGGGCTTTCTAACCTGAGTGATGGAAAATCACTCAAAACTAGGAAATAGTGGGTCCATGGGTTGACATGGTGCTCTTAGCTTGAAAATGAGCACCTACATGACTAAAACTGATTATTTGGCCCACTTTTATTACAAAATCAATTTTTCCAATTAAATTATTAAAAAATAGCCTAGGTTTTGGAAAAATTAAATTTTTAATAAAAAACACTGAAAAAACTAAAAAATTGAAAAATTGAAAAAACCTAGGGGGACTTAGACATGTTCATATGACTCGACCATGATGTCTAGCATGCTTATAAATTGACACATAGACTCTAATAACATCAATAGGCCTAAATGCCAAGCCGACCACCCCAACTTTGGAGGTATGGAGTGAAAAACTCAGAAATTATCAGTCGTTTATTCAACAACCAATAATAACCAAGGGAAAAAACAACCTGGGCTGATCGGATTGACAAATAAAGTCTAAGAGACCGAGTCTTTTACATACACTATCATGCTAGAACATTTATTACAATTCCCCCATGGGGTATGAACATGTGATATAGTACAATAAGCACTTCCCAAAAGTACTTCCAAAGGTCTTCTGAAGTCCAAACAAGTTATCCTTGTCCGGTTCACCAGGCTCACTTGATAAAAAACCACTAAGTACAACTTAGATGGTAACATTTTGGCTCCAACTGTGGGACGTGTGCTCGATCTAGTCTTTAAAGCAAGGAGAGGATATGAGAACACCAGAATCTCTAGTTTATATACCCTGTAAAAACATCTCAACTTGACAAGAAAAACCTCAGTAGCACAAGTTTTATAAAAAACCAAATGAACCATTAAGCTTATTTATTTAAACAAAATAAATGTAACTAACTAAAAGAAGCAAAGTTTTATTATAGCTAAGTATAAAATAGAAATGCAGAAAGTAAATGATCTCTTTTTGGAGCTTATTTTTCTACTCTAAGCATGATATAACCACGTTAGGTGTAGTCAAAACTCCAATGTAACCACCTAAGTATTTTATTAACATAAAAAAAATTTCCTTGTCTTTGGTTACCAGCCAAAGTAAGGATACCTTATTCAGAAAATGCAAACCTGCGTGATGATTTAGAATGGGTGGGATGGATGGGAGATCATAGGCATGAATAATGTCATAAAAATTATTCCCCAACTTGTATGTGCTCATGCAGGCTACTTCTATCCATGATTGGATAAGACTGATATACCAATCAACATGATGAGGATGACTGACTACATCATCATACTGATCACCGGGGCTTATCAAATGATAACTCATTGCACAAGCCCCAAGTAGCTCCAAATCATAAGGAACCTCTATATGTGAAAAAGATGGCTAAGACTGATATTCCACTGACTGCATCACATCTGAATTTTCACAACACTGCTTCTCAATGTCTTCATTACTGATATCCTTGTGCTGCTCCGCATGATATGAATCTGAATGATCACATGAAAATTCTGAATGCTCCTCTTTCATACTAAAGTTTTCCCAAACATCCAGATCCATGCTCCCCTCTATGGATGTATCGTAGATTGGACTTCCACAAATTTTTGAATAGACACTCCCCTTGTTGGACATATCCTGGATGGGATTCTCCATAAGATTTTCACAATTTGGATTATCTATGAAATTCCAATAGTCATCACTCCCATCCATGTCATATGTGGGGGACTCTTCATCCATGGCATCATGCTCCTGCCTATCCATGTCCTCCTTATACTCATAACAATCTTCTCCAGAAAAAAAAATTACAAGGCAATAAACTTTCCAAACCTTCATCAACATGAGGAGAACATGGTCTAGTGTCACCACACACCATACTGATCTTATCATAAGTTTCTTTATAGGCTTTTGCTATGATATCATGAAGAGGATCTTCAATATTATCTTCAATCAAGGAAACTCTTTGGACATATTCAATGTGATCACCTGGTATGTGTTGCTTAGTGGACTTCTCTAAAGAGCTTTCTGGAAAGATATCAGTATTGAAACACACATGAGAATACACCAAATCTTCAATGTCTTCAGCTATGGTGACATGAGGAGGGTCTTCAACAATGTGTTCCATCATGGGCTCCTCCTGAAGCTCTTCAATAGGATCATCTTGGATTTTCCCTTCCTTAGAATCTTGCTGTGTATTGGGAGATACCTCATATTCTTTAAGAATATGCTTAATTGCTTCCTTTCTTAAATAACTACTAGGATGCTTTTTGATTGGAGTATCATGAACCTCCTCTTCACTTAAATGTTCAAGATGTGATTCCAAGTCTTCAATACTTTGTATCATGGAAAAAGGTCCATCATATGTTTCCATGTG
>LPNX011117640.1:84492-120686 GCA_001517045.1 Pseudotsuga menziesii
CGTCTCCACCATCATATCTACAAACTCAATTTCAAGGTCAAGGTCGAGAAGAAGAAGAAGGACTAGGTGGAAGATATTCAATACAAATGCAATGTTGCGATCAATTTGAAATCCAACCCAGCAACTACAGTACCAGTTGTCAAAAAGGTAATACTAACTACCTCCTCAGCTTGTATGCATTTTTCTGGTTCTCCTCCTTGTTGTTCTAATGTTAATTCTGTAGTGCAAATGCCAAATATTTTTAAAAAAATATACACTACTGTAGGTTATCCGATTCATCCAAACAGCAATAACAATTATTACCAGAATCATGAAGCTGCTTATATTGGAGAAGGGTGTGAAGAAAAGATTGGGGAACATTTTACAGAAGATGCTAAATATGGATCGAACTATGCCGACAATGAGACTCGGGAAACGTGCGTTTCAATCTTCGACTTCGACCAAACTGAGCTGCTGGATGAAATTCTCTCAAAAAGCATGGAATCAACGAATGACAACAGCGGCTGCGTCTACTTAGATGAATTAATCGATATTGATGACATTATATTTGATCCTCCCATTCATGCCTCTACCGCCAACATGAACAATATTGAATCTCCCAACGATGGCAATTCAGATGAGTTGAAGAAGAACCTGAGCGATGAGATATTGTTAATCCTGGAAGGAAAGGGATCTCAACAGATGGTAGGAGCAAGAAAAGCCAACGAGATTGAGATTGCCATGTCTTCAATCATGGACGCCGACCTTAGTCTTTCTCTTGAGAAATTTAACAGTTTATATGATCAAGAATCCACAAAAAGCTCTCTATACAGAAAGTAAATTTTGATTGGGATGATGTAAGAGCTTTACTTCCAGGTTGGGCAAAACGTAGCAAACGAATGGAGAGAAATGTTAAAAGAGGCACTACACCAAGCTCCACTGGACGAAGAACATGGAAGTGCATGCCCTCATTGGGTCGCCCCCCCCCAATCCAAGGCTATTTTGTCTGTGTAATTGGGCAGCTTGTCATATTTTAGTTCGATCTTCATTTGCAAGATCTGATTAGAATAAATCTTGGCTTATTACTATAAGCCAAGATTTAAAAATATTAGTTATCCAATCAATTTTTAAAGAGTTATGATGTTTGAAGTTCGTATGATCGATTGCTCGTACTGTATTTTTTATTTAAATCTGAGATTCAAATGACAATCTAGCATTTTAGTAGACTTTATTTTTTGGGATTAACTTATGAAAGTTTACAAATCCCTAGGGAACAGAACACATTTATCCCACAACACAGGCCATTACTGTTAATGGAGCGACGAGTTTTAAGTTTGTATATGGTTGTCTTTCTAAAATATATAACCATGAATATCAAAGTCAAAAATCTTCTACATTATATCAGAGTTTACACTCGAAAATGCAGGTTAGTTCTCAGCTATTTATGCCAAGTTTGGTATCAGCCTTAAAACCGAAAATGCTTTTATATTTATAGAGGATTGTAGTATAATACTACCATGGTTTTCATTTAGATTTTAGTTTTCATTCAATTCATATATACAATTATTACACCAAAAATTTCATAGTTGGTAATCAACAGCAAGAAACTAAGGGTTTTTTTGTAACGGCTAGCCGCCTGTTGATTAGAAAACTGAAAATGGTAATCTGCTCATTGATTTTCTCTTAAGCTTTTTATCTCATACGTTTGTGGAAGCCATGGACGGCCTGTCGTTCACATTTTCAAAAATGGAAATACACAAACGCTGTGGGTGGTTAACGAAGGAATACGGGCAGAGGTGACCTAAATGAGCGATTAGGTTAAAAGTGGAAAAAAAAATTTGACTGGTAATTCCTATGGCAATCGGTGGTAACCAAGAAGCTACGGTACAAGCGATGCGATGCGATGCAATGGTTTTGAGACAGATGCAAGTCGTCAAGATCAAAGCCATGTGTTCATTTTCTTCTAGGTGCACAACCTATCACCAATCTTATCATCATAAATATTTGCGTCGTATACCCGCGTTAACATATGGAATGTTTTGGGCGTGGGCTAACCTCCCTCCATCGGACGGAGGAGGAGCAAAGTCAACGTTGACTTTGCTCCTCCTCCGTCCGATGGAGGGAGGTTTGCTTCATAACTAGCTTATTCCAATGTTTTGTGATTAAAATAATATTGATAAACTTTGTGTATGGTAATAATTTGGCATCCGAAATAGGTATATGTTTTGATACTTTAAATAACCATTTGTTATGCGTTTAGGATGGGTGGAGAACCCGCGTTAATATATGTTTGTTTGATATAATTATAATTATAATAATAAAATTTTAAAATAATAACTTACAAAAACTAATAACATGTCAAGTTAAAAGTGTTAATTGATTGATTTAAAAAAAACATATCACAACTTAAAAAAACTTACCATGACTTAAAGAATTTTTGTTTTCCTGCAACATGTTTAGTAAATTTGGAAGACCAAAGTCTTTCTTAAACACTAAACAGCCAAAACAAAAAGCTCAACAAACAAAACAAAACAAAAGATTAATATAAAAGTTAATTAACATTAAAACTTTATTTGAATTTTTACTATTAGTTAATTTTATAAAAGTAGTCCATTTTAGTTAGTTCACTCTTAATTAAGGTGTAGATTTTGTAATCATTGACAAATTTAACACATTGGCTTTGAGTAATAATTAATAAAATTAATAAAAACTATTGAAAATAATAATGTTAATTTTAATTTCTAATAAAACAAGTGGTAGTAGTATTCTATTTTTAAGGTCACTTGCCAAGCTAGACACCAATTTGGTGTATGAGATCTTTTTGTTTGTGGGAAGGGACCCCTCTGAGTAGTGATTTAACTACTAAAGTTTAGAGAGGTGTACATACACCACCCTCTCTGGTTGAACCAATAACTTCTTAAAAAAAAACACATGCTCTTAAACATTAAGTAACTTAAAATTTTATAAATTTAATAAATAATAATTTTAACAATAAAAAAAATGTTAAACAAAATGAAATGAGATGTTATAATGCTTAAAACTATCCAAAATAATAAACAATAATATTTTGTTGTTTCTACATATATTTTAACGCATGTAATACACATAAGCATAATTAATTGAATTATGTAAGTATGCATTCTAAGCCATCATCCTTAAAACTTTAAGGATAATAAGCAATAAAAACAATAAACAATAAAATTTAACTTGTTGTTTTATACCATAGGAAGAAAACATCATTTACACATTCTTATATTATATTTTAACACATGTAATTTTATATGCATACATTTATAATTGGATTATGTAGGCATGCAATCTAACCAGCATTCGAACTTTTAAGAATAATCTAAAAATAATGAAATTACCATTGTTTAGGAAATTCAAGAAGTTAATTGGTAAAAACATTAATGTCTTTTTGCAAAGCATTGTAGAGGCTATAGTTTAAAAAAATTGACATTGTTATTAAAATTTTATTTACAAGCAGCTTTATAGACTTTTATTTACAAGTAGCTCTGACTTTTATTTACAAGGAGTTCTGTTGCAAACTTCCAAAAAGTATTAAAAAAAAGTGTTCTCATATTAAGCTACATCATAAGAATTTTTATTTTGGCAAGACTTAGCTATTAGGCTGTAAAATAGAAATTATAAGCATGTTATAATGATAATAAAAAATAATTATTATATTTTTTAATTGTGAGTTATTTAAAGAATTTAAAAAATTTAAAAATAACAAATTTTTATTATATTTTTTAATTCAAATTTGTTACTTTTACTAAGTATTTTTTGAGTTTTTATTTTTAATATATAAATTTATATATATAGATTTTTAAAAAATCATAAAAAATTAAAGATTTTTATTATATTTTTTAATTGAAAATTCTTTTTTCATTAAGGTTTTATTATATATTAAATTTTAAAAAAATTTGTACAAGGATAATGTTCATCAGATTTAGACTTTGAACATATACCCATATAGCTTAGGGTTGACCACAAGAACCCCATAAGCTACTAGTTTGAAATTTTTTTATCAAAATGTCCCTCACAAACCATGGGTTGTGACCGCCTAGGAGTCCTCCTGCGGGTCACATCCACGAGCCATGTGCATAGCCCCAAAGTGATCCATGATGTCATTGCAAAATGACATTCTTCTTATGTCCATTGCTAGGGTATCAAGTTTGTGTTGATATTTTCATCTGTTGTGACCTGATTTTCGGCAACCCTCTCATGTCACCTTCAAGTCTTTCAAGCCTATTAGTCAACATAGCTTCCCCTGGATCTCAGGCATGTTTCCTATCATGTAATCTTCCATGTTCAGGTTAATAACTGTCTTCATGCTCTAGAGCATACCGAAAATGCGAGTATAATGAGTCTCCTGAGATCTGGTGGAACCCTGATCCTCCACCATACCCCAAGTTCCTCCTTAAGTTTCCTTGCATTTGGACATGGTTTGTTATTGCTCACCCTTCTTTCCATGCATTCAAGGTGTTCCCAAGCTTGTATTTTAACTCTTTTCTTAAAGAAATCTCTAGCATTCTCAATTTCCATTATGGCCATCAACATGTTGGTCGTTTGAGGGCCATTCGTTGTTTTCCATGAGGTGATTTTGTTGTGTACTATTGTGAGAGAGGTCTTACCGAAGAACCAAAACAAAATGCGTTGATGGTCATGAGGGAGGGAATTCAAATGCCAATCTTGATGAGATGAAGGCTCTCACATAGAAACAACGTGGAAATAACAAAGAACCCACTTGTCTAAAAGTCTCACTTTTAGTAAGTGTTTTTTATAATTTTATAATTTTTATTTTTAATATATAAATATATATATATATATATATGAATTTAAAAAAAAATTAACTATTTTTTATTATATTTTTTAATTGAAAAATATGTACTCTTTAAGGTTCGATTCTATATTGAAATTAAGAAAAAAAATGTACAAGGATAATGTTCATACTCATATAGCTTGTGGTGGACCACAAGAGCCCCTTAAGCTACTAGTTTGAAAATGTTTTATCAAAATGTCCTTCACATGCTAGGGGTTATGACTACCATTTGCAAAAAGAGAGTAAAAAGAAACCTTGTCTATAAGTTTCCAACCAAAATCTAAATTTTATTACAAGTAGATGGTATGAAGCAACTTTCTATTCATAATCAGAAACATGAAAGATAGGATAACTAGTTTCTTAATCAGAACATGAGTCAACTAGGAGTCTGTAATACCCCCTGAATTAATAATTATTATTAATTATGCTAGAAAAATACCTTATTTATTATTTTATTATTTTTGACAGAAAATTCAAGAATAAAACATTTTGTAATAAAAAAATTTGTATTTAATAAAATATGTTGAAGGGGGACAAAAGTGGATATAGTTGTTGAAGAGTGTTTGCTGACCCACAAGAGGAAAAGACAAGTGGCAGAAGACACTGATTGAGAACTCAGGATGCATGAGGCATCATCCCCAAAAATCATGTCACAACTCCTAGTTGAGTGTTAAAGAGAAGGAGGCTCATAAATGACCAAGTCCTAGGAAAAATACTATAAATTAGTATGTCCATAAGAAGCAAGAGGCTAGCATTGGACAGGGATTAACATCTATGAAATGCAAGAGATGGAGCATTGAAGGATTTTTCTCTTATGGTTCAACGAACATGCTTGGGGGTTCTGGAGCAAGTAACTTGGCTGCTCTGGGAATTGGTTGGGAGGAACAACTTCTCCACTTTTGTTTTCCCCAGCGTTGGTGTCAGGTTCATACTTTATATTTTAAATGTTGTAGAATATGTTTAAATCCTAGATCTACAGTAGATTAATGTAAATTTTAATTGTTTTCAATTAGTTTAGTGATGTTATACTTGTATTCTGTACCTAATGAAATGAAATCATCTATTTCTAATATGTATAGCATAATCCTATATTCAACTGTATAATTCTTAATTTGCATCATTTTCCTAAATATGTTCTTAATAAGCATTAGTAAATATAAGCGAATGGAATCCACTTTCATAGTAATCATCCAAATTTATTACACAGGTTTAGATTTTAATCTACTATTATATAGATCTCTATTATTTAGTATAATTATAGACAGAATTCATTAAAATAATAATAAAAGTAATGTAGCTCATAAGATTTAATTTGAGGGATTAGAATTGAATGAGATTTGTATAGGAATGTTACTATCGTAAATACTTACATAGGAATACCTTAATCAAACTATACATATCTCATAGCTAACTCAACGCAGTTATAGATATATGATTATCAAATCATGTACAAAGACGATGAAATCAAGAAAAAAGTTACCAGTATTAAGATATCCTCCAGATCTATTTATTTTACAGTAAACCCCAAATCAAACCAAACCATTTCTCCACATCAAATGGAACTGTAAAGGTCACGAGATCGAATCCCTTTGAGTATTTAATTAATTATAAACAGTCAAAGGATGGATGGCTAAAAAGCATACTATCATTTCTCTACCAAGATCGTGGATCAAATCTTCTTGAGATATTTATTCCACAGTCCTATGAGAATTTTACTCATCACTCTATACTAATACAACCTTGAAATCATCGAAAGGAAATTAACTTACAGATCGAGGATCCTATTAACATCCACTAGAAGGCTTTAGATAACAGATAAATGATCTAAATAAAATCTACAACCGATTGATAAACTAGCTATCACATCTAATATCATGGCAGTATAATCGGTATCGTATGTATGTCCACATCATGGCTACCTTAAGTCATACAAATGTATGGTATCATTACAACATTTCGTTATAACTTCAAGCACTCCCAAGTATTTTATATAAAGGTGCAATCCATATAATACTCTACCCTATTATACAGAGGTAGAGACTCGATCAAATATATGTCAGATCTCATTACTTGCAGAGATTGTGGGATCGTGTTCGGTAATGATATTTAACTTAAACACATAAAAACCAATATAAACACATACATAATCACAGGTGTAAACCATTATCTTTATTCCAGAATAAAAACACATAAGACAGTCGTAAGCCTATCCCATAGCTACCATGACAACCTTTATAACATGATGTATTATTATATACAGATATTATAAAACGAAGGAAATGCATTCTTCCATGACCGTACGACCATCCACGATGGAAGCTATGGGTTTAAACATAATCCACATAAATAATTACACACAGTGAGATACGAAACACCATTGGGTTAATACCCAACCAAAGTCATCTTTCAACCATCAGAAGAATATATCAAAGTATATATACATAAAGGCTATAAGACCATCGATGATGGCTTCCACTATAAAATCCAAACATCTGTTTTATAAACTACATGGCAGTAAGACCCATCAAGGGAAACCCAAACCCTACTAGTGTTTTAAGTAAACAAAAGTTTTTCTTTACATTACAGTGCCCAGTAATGGCTATAAGTCAACACAACTTGAAAAGGGTTTTTAAACACAACCATTGACTAGTTTAAACCAACAAAGAAAAACCACTTATCTTAATCGTTGAGGCTACCAAGAAGCCCTCACAACTTCTTCCTAATGAGACCTGCAACACCAAGTGGCTGGGTCAACATGGATATTGCAGGTTAAAATAAATTGTAAAACAAAACTGATTTTAACCAGGGTTGAGCGCAGACTTACCCAGGCGTTTGGAAACATGGGTGTGGGAGGAGGTGAACTTGTCTCCTTCCTCTCCAATTCCAAAACCTGTGAGTGAAACCGGATACAGTTAGTTTAAGTACATTGTATTTATCTTTTAAGAAACAGAATAAGTCTTACAGCGTTTTCGAATTCTTACCTTGGTGTTGGGTAATGAAGGCCAAGGTTCGGCTCCTTCGAGCACCCTTATCCCTCCACATCCTGCAGAAACAAAAACATACTAGTCAAATAAAGAAACTAAACTACTGAACAAACCTTTCAAGTTTCAGAAAGAAGTTTAAGTTATGCTTACCTTGGGAGAAGACTATTCTTGGTGTTGGAAGCTTCGATCGGTTGTTAGAGCTAAGGTTTGGTAAAAAACCAGTGAGGGTAGATGGAGAAACTTTTGCTACCATAGAGGAACCAAATAAAAAAACCATTAACCCTGTGAAAAATGAGTTGAACAACACAAAGAGCAAAGCTCGTCCCTCGACCAACCTCCGATAGGTAAAAAAAATCAAATGCAAAACTCAGACATAGTAAATAACTTTCAAAACGCTAGTCGAACCTTAGCAATCCCACCATCCAGGTGTAGGGCATGGATTACATCCCGTACTACCTCATGGTCCTGGCTACACTGCCAACTTGCATCCAAGATAGGTTTAAATGTCAACCAAAGGTACAAACTTAATTGCATGGCCGAAATCATTACCACTTAAATCATTGTGAATCTAATCATGGACATCATTTAATGGCCAACATATAACCTATGCATTGGATGTTTGTAATACATCACATCTTATGTTATAACCATACCTTACAACATGTTAATCAAACCTTGTATCGAACCACACCATGTATAGTAGGAACTTGCTAGAACCTTCGTGAAATTAGGTTAAGGGATATAATGTCATCGTGGGATATGGCTAATACCCCTTCCATGGTAAAGTATAACATGTGCTCTTTACAAATTATTATACCTTAGCATTGGGTTAATCTAAGGTATTGGGAAATATTTTAATCATATCATAGAACTAGAAATAAAACCTTAAAACCATATAATCATGTTAAAACCATATTGCATAGTATAGGTTATGCATTATAAGTTATAAACCATGGTTAATATCATATGAAATAGTATTTACTCATGTGCATATGAAAGGACTGTAAAGAGATGCATCTAAACCAACACATATAGGATCATAAAGAATTACATTAAGGCCAAAAACATGTGGTTTCATGCCATTTCATAAGTAAATAAACCCTCACTTTTTATTCATATTAAGAGGTTTCCCTATGGAGGACAATATGCTTACAAAATCTAAGCTTCTCATGCTTAAGGGCAGGTCTTTATATACGTAGTGTAAACTATGTTAAGATCAATCCTTGAAAGTAAGATAAATAACTACAGAGTAGGGAAACAACGTACATCACCTGTGTGAACATGGATGAAGGTTCCAGGAGGAACTAGCCATTTTAAGCTTCAACAAACCTGTCATAACCAATAGGACCAAGATGTTAAAAACTAACAGCAGTAAGACGTGGGATTTTTCTAAGTAAATGTAAAAGTAATGCATGTAATTTTATTTTTTTTACGATTTTTAGGTGTGTTACAGAGTCCTGCAAGTAATGTCCATGATCCATGTGCACAGCCGAAGAGTGTGCTAGGGTGTCATTGCTCAAGTGCATTCTTTTGATGTCCATTTCTAGGGTATCAAGCTTGGCATTGATATTTTCATCTGATGTGACCTGATTTTGGGATAGCCCTCTCATGTCACCTTCCAATTAATCAAGCCTAGTAGCTAACACAGCCTCCCCCCAGATCTCAGGCATGTTTTCCACCTCGCAATCTTACATGGTCAAGCTAACAAGTGTCTTCATGCTCTAGAACATACCTAGAATGTGAGTATAACAAGTCTCCCAAGTTCTGGTGGAACCTTGATACCCCACCATACCCCCAAGCTACTGCTTAAGTTTCCTTGCATTTGGACATGGTTTTCCATTTCTCACCCTTCTTTCCATGTGTTCCAAGTGTTCTAGAGCCTTCATTTTAACTCTTTTATTGAAGAAACCTCTAGTATTCTCCATTTTCCTTATGGCCCTCGACATGTGGGTCCTTTAAGGGCCATTTGTTGTTTTTTGTGAGGTGGTTTTGTTACATACCATCGTGAGAGAGGTCTTCCCGAATAACCAAATCAAACTACGTTGATGGGCACGAGGGAGGGAATTCAAATTCCAATCCTAATGAGATGAAGGCCTACACATAGAGACAACAAAGAGCTTGCTTGTCGTAGGCCGCTGAAGAAGCCGACTATGCCTTTTCGCAAATACCGACCATCGAGTTGCGAAATCAGCTAAGCAAGTGTGGCCAGGACCACCATGAGAAGCCATAAAATATTACATGAGGGAGACTATGTGATTGAAAGCATGATATCTATGCATCTTTGTGTTAGGATACTGTAATGACCAATGATGTTGGGGTAGGAGCCATGGCGTTTAACAATCTAAGACAGTACGCGTGTCTGGCTACATGGGTCGATCTCCCTTAACATGTGATAAAGAAGTCGCATCAATTCTTCTAAGTTGGGAATAATTGCACCCATAATAGGGATTTTAATTAAAAAATCTCATTTTTTAAAGTATTTTTTTAATATTTTTTATAATTTTTATTTTTAATATATATATTTTAAATTTGTTTATTTATAAAGATTTGAGAAGAGAATAAAATTTATAGTTTGTTTTATTAATTTATTTTTTTCACTACATCTTTATACATAATTAAATTAAAGTAAAAGTCCCAATACCTTTGTACATAAATACAGTACAATAATTCATTTTTTAAAAATTGTATTAGCAATTATTAAATAATTTTTTTTAACTAAAACTTAAATGAAGTGGCTAGGAGAATTGCTTATTATTTTCTAAGCTCAAGTTCAAATCTTATGGTATTTCTATGTATACCTTGATTTTCGAGAATATCATAAATTGGCATTCTTCCATAAATGTAATTGTAATATTTTCTCTAATGAAAAATAATATTAATACACTAATAATATTAATTACAAAAAAAATTGTAATATTTTTTATAATGAAAGTAATATTAATAAACTAATAATATTAAAAGGAGAGCTAATGAAAAAAAAACACCCCCTGGATTCCCCAGAGATGATCCATCAGATTCATACCAACACCCCGAACAAAGGGGTGAGAAAAAGAAAACCGAGTTGTCTAAACAAGGGACATTTTACCTCTGTTTCCGGCTAGTTTTTATCAATTTTTTGTCATGAATCTTCATTGAATTTTCAAAATGCCCCTAAAAAACTGCTAGATATTGCAAAGTGTGGGTGTTGGGGGTTTTCCTGTCACTTGATTTCATTTCTGAGCTTAAAAACACCCAAAAAACAACATAAATTACAAATTTTGTGGATTAAATTCACTGGATTCCAGCAAAAAAACAACGTGGAAGTCAAAACTTCCCCTAGTTAGACAGCTCCGAAGAAAACTGCTTAAAAATTTGTCAAAACAAATGCACCAATAATAAGCACCATCGACATCTTGACCTAGACCAATCGATCGACGTAACTGCTTCTGCGGGGCGTTAAAGCGACTTTCTAAAAGACAAGTTGAATTGGCAAGGCCAAATTCGCCAAGCATGGAGGGTGGGTAAACCCAGTGATGAGAGAGCTAGGCCCATAAAATTCATCATGGAAAGTGCACGTGACAAGAAAACTCTTCTAATTAAGAAGCATGTTTTAAAGGGCTCTCGCTTTTTTCTAGAGGAAGACTTAAGTATCATGTAGTAAGAGGAAACAAGAAAAGAGTTGTCAAAGGTCGGAGAAGCAAGAAATGAGGGAAAAAGAGCATGGTTATACAAAGGAAAAGTTGTTATTGTTTTTTTTGGTCCTCCTTCTAAAGCAAGACATCAAAGAAATAGTCAAGAAGTGATAGCAAATCCCTTAGCAGAAAATATCACAGCAAGGTCAGGATGGGCAAATAGGGGGTTAGACTGAACTTTGAGTCTTGTATGCCAAAGAAAATAGCAATCAAGGTCTACCAAGGTTCCTTTAATCTTAGTATGTTGTAATTGCAGAGGATACCTGTGGAGGCGTGGACCTGGGCTAGGACCTATTGCGGAAGATAGGGACATAATATGTCTCATGGAAACACATGAACATGAAGGGTGCAAGACACCCCTTTTTGAAAAATATATGAAGTTGGAAGTATGGAACAAGGTAGCAGATAATGGAAAAGGTCACAGTGGTATCATGGTCTTAGTGAAGAAAATGGTAGATCATTGCATTCAACTAGAAAAAGAAGACTCAAATAAAAAATTTATATGTTTTAAAATATCAGAAAATGGAAATGTCATCAGAATTGTAGCATGCTACTTCGCCCCACAAGTTTCAAAAATTTACAAAAGGAGGGGGCTCGACCATAAAGATCCTTTTGCAGCATTAAAAAATGATATTGCAAAGTATTCTCAAGTAGGCAAAATCCTTCTAGTAGGAGATTTCAATGCTAGGACCACAAGTGAACAAGCTATCATTCTTTGTCATAGGGAAGATTGCAATCCCATTTGCCTTACAAAAGATATAATTCATCAATGCGAATGAATTTCAAAAGACAACAAAAGCTGCAATATCTTTGGAGAAAAATTGCTTACCTTATGTGGAACTTTCAATTTAGTAATCTGCAATGGTTTTCCTAGATGGACAAACTCTGGTAATTTCACTTGTAATACCTACAATGAAGCAAGTGTGGTGGATTATGCAATTTGTTCGCATGGCCTGTGTGAGAAAATGGAGGAAGTTATGATTGGAGAACAGCTCTGGGAATTAAAATCTGATCACAAATCGATCTATCTAAGTCTTTCTTGGATTGATAAGTAGCAATTGGGGACAAAAAATCAGCACATTCAACAACCTTTTGCAAAGGGTAGAATTCTTTTGAATCAAGAGAATTGTAATATCTTTAGGAAGGCTTTAGAGAGACTTTGTAAGAGGGAATAAATTCTGTCCCAAGGCCTTAATAATCAGCAACTAACTAATATAATTCAAAGGGCACTCACAAAATGAAAAAGAGCAAAGAATAGGAAATGTGAAACAAATTGCTTTCATGTTAATGCTTGGTTCGATGAGGAGTGCAAAAAATCAAGGAGAAGGTTGAGAGAGTCAAACTAGAAAGAAAGAGACTTAAAAAGCTACAAGTGGATTATAAGAAAGAAAAAAATTGGTTTCATGGTCTCAAGGAAAGAAGAGCTAATATTCCTTGGGAAAAACAACCCCAAACTCTTTTGGAAGGAACTTCAAGCGAGCGAGAAGAAAACTGAAAACAATATTACAACGGACCAGTGGCTTTAGTATGCAAGGCAACTCTATGAGAGGAATCCTAAGGTTGAACCCCCCTCCCTTAGTCAACACCACCACCATTACTAGGATTTTCACCATGCAAGATATTGAGGTGGGTATTAAGAAGTTGGGTGTTGGAAAATCCAAAGATTTAGTATAACTTCAAGCTGAATATCTAAAGTGGGGTTCAAAAAATATTGCACCTCACATTACGGGAATATTCAACAACATCATTCAGTAGGGATTCCCTACAGATTGGACAACTAGCCTCACAATTCCTCTTTTCAAGAGCGTAGATGTCAACGATCTCTCCAATTATAGGACCGTAATGATAAACCCCTTGTTTGCAAAGCTATTTGGAAGCATGTTAGAAAATAGAATTAGCAAGTGGGTGGAAGAAAGGGACAAGCATGCTAAAGGGAAAGCATGTTTTAGACCTAAACATTCCACGGTGGACCTGTTGATGCCTGGAAATTCGCAGGTGGCAACAGTAAGGGATTCTCCCCAATCAGTGTTCCCAATTAGCCCGCTGACTGTTTGTTATAGGGAATCCGTCCGGCTTACGGTCCGGCTACCGTAGGTCAAGTAACAAACAGAGGCTGTACCGGTTGCGGCTCGGCCCACCGAGTTTTTGTATTTTGACTTAATGAATGATATGCACGTGCCTAATTAAATGCAGGCTGGTCTAAATGTAGGGAGCGGTCACAAATTGATGCGCAGGTTCTTACCTCTCGTCTTATGCTCACAAGCAACCAAACCAGATACGAATAGAAATAACTAACCGCCTAAACTATCCCTAGGGAGCAGGGTTGTCATTTTTAGATGAGCAATACATATTCATACACCATAAGAAGAAAAACAGGTAGCTGCTACTTCTTCTGCAGCACATGAATGCTTACAGATATTCAAACAATTAGATAGCCAATCATTTTATAACACAGTTATTTCTCGTAGTGGAAATATACCCAAAAAATTACTGAAGACCATCCAACAAGAACATAGGTTCAAACATCAAATACTCTTACAGTAAATAAAGACTGTTGAAAACGAAATAGTTCCTCTTAGACATCATTTATTGAATTGCATTGATACATTCCACATCTTTTTCTCTTTCCAGCAGGCAAAATCGCAGTTTTCCCAGCAAAACGAGGTAGCTCCTCTTACAAGTCAACAATTACAAATTTTCCAGTGGAAAAAAGCCCTCTCTAAGTCCTATATTTTTCTATTTAAACTAGAGCTTCTGCCCCTTGGGCTGCCCTCCAGCGTGTGGCTTTCAGCCTCCTTGACGATTTACCTTCTTCCCTGACTGTTGCGTTTTTCCAATCATCTTCCATAAGCGTTAAATTCTGACCGTAACCGCCGTGACTGCTTCCTTGGTACCTTTGTCGTTCATCTATTTTGTCCTTTCTTCGATCTAAGTTGCTTCACCGATCATGGGATTTTTCCTGCAGACACTTGAGTGCATTACCCACTAAATTGAGGTATTAAGCATTTCAAATTTCAGCGCATAAGATAAATCCACAGGGAACTAGCTTGGTTTATCCGGGTGAAAACTTCATGGTAAAATGAATCGACGGTCGGGTAGTACCTGGATCAGATGAGACAAGGTTTCTGTACTGGGTGGGAGAAAGCTCCAGGAGCCGCAACGGCGGAGGGGCGCCAAAAGAGGAGGAGTGGAAACGTAGGCGCCATAGGAAATCGGGCAGCGGAGGGAAGTGGGTCGGAAACTGAACAGCTCTGCCACCCGCAACAGTGGACGGAATGCAGATCGGAGACAAGCGACGGGAGCGATAGGTTGGACGTCAGACGACAAACGAATCGGAGGCTGACTTCCCCCTTCCGGCCGCAACGGCGGGTGAGCCGAAACTCTGGAGCACGCGATTTACAGCCACGAATCGGGCGTCGGGCGACACTTCAATCGGGCAGAGACTTTGGTCTATGAGCCGCAATGGCAGGTGAGACAGAATTCAACTTCTTCTAAAAGAGGCCCGATCCAAAGAGAAAACGAACAGCGCTGAGGCCCAACTGAGGCTAAAACATCAATTTTCTTCGCTAAGGCAAACTTTCACACTCTAAGGGCATTAAAAAACGGATCGTGCGACTCGAGCTGACTGAAAGAAACAAGCACAAAGGCAAGCAATCAACCTCAAACGCACAGATATGCTCAAAGGCGCCAAGCTTTTAACAATTGATCTAAGTAAACAATGAAGAGGAGGGGTCCCAGAGTTTAAGCGAAAACTAAAATCGGGGAGACGGTTGCGGCAGCAACAACTGGCGATTTCCTGGTGAAACTAGGTCTCTGGGTGGTTTCTTCCTTGAAAAGTAGACTGTCCTACAACAAATATTTCCATTGAACTCTTCCAACTATATAGATTTCTCAATAACAAAAGTGTGTACCTTGATCATTGATATCAGTCCAAGCTGGGCAATGAAAGTCACGATTCTAGAGTCTGGGTAACTCTGCTGAGGCCAAAATATGAGTTTATTATTAAATTTTCTTCAGGTAGCTGGCAACATTGGACACCACAGGATTGTAGCAGGTGATGAACAGAAACGTTCATTTGTTCCTCATTCCCATGCCGTCTTAGCAACTTTTATGCTTTTCGGATTTTGTCCTTTTGTAATGAGAGTCTTCATGCATGCCTTTCTTATTGAATTTTCCTTCAGGATCCTCTATCCCATAGTGCCCTTTTGTGTGAGTGATGTGCTTAAGGCTTCAGCTCACGGACAGAGAGGATCATTGGCAAATTAGTATTTTATGATCTAGATTTAGCCTTGGAGTATGATGCTTTTATAGGAGTTCTGACTCTTATCCGCCTTCTGGGATTTATTTCCTGGCATGGGATCATTTAGATATAACACCCTGTTCATCTTGCTCTTCTCCGTGGGTCCCCTGTCATTTCCCCCTTAGATTATAAGTGTAAAATGCGCGGAGCCTCAGCATAGTATCCTAGACTTTTGAGTCTGATTGACCTTACAGGAGGCTAAGCAGGACCTCAATGCACACAAAGATTTCAAGAAACTAGCTGGTGGAAGAAATTCACATGGAAAACCACAGTCCAACTATTCAACAAATGTTTACCATTTCCAGAAATGTGAAGTTCCCCACATAACCACGAGTTAACCATCTTTATTGAAAACACACTCACTTAAAACAAATGAAAGCATAACTCAGCACAGTTTATTTATGTACACGTCAGAAAACCCAAAAACAACTTAAGAAAAATACCGTTTGAGAACCAGACCATTAACTGGCAGGTTCTCCTCCCAACCCTGTAAATCCTGTAACATAAAGGTAGCAGGGCCAAGTTTAGCGGTGATTTGAAATGGTCCTACCCATAACTGTTGGAACTTAGTGTGCTTCCCCTTCTCATCATGGGGATGATCCCATTTTAGGACAAGGTCTCCTACTTCCAAATCCTTCTTCCCGGCTTTGTGCTTGTCAAACCATCTTTTTACTACCTCTTGCTGCTGTTGGAAACGTTCTCTTGCTTTGGATCTGGCCTCTTCCGCTTTCATAAGATTGTATATTCTTACTTGGAGAACTTCATCATCCGACCCCCTAGACTCTTGAGCTAGTATGGAAGACGGTAGCAGGATGTTGGGGGGAAGGATGGCTTCCTTTCCGTATACAAGGGTAAAGGGTGACACTCCCATGGCAAACTTAGGGGTAACTCTATCATCCCACAGGGCATTGGGTAAGGCTGAGTGCCAACTTTGCTGGTTTTCTATGACTGTCTTCTTCAGGATTCTGATGAGGTTTTTATTGGAGGATTCAGCCAGGCCATTCCCTTGTGGATAATAGTTAGCAGAATAGTGTAATTTTATCCCTTTCTCATGAGCAAATGCAGTAATCTTAATGGATGAAAAATATTTAGCATTATCAAAAACTAACGAACTTGGAACCCCAAACCTCGTCATGATATGGTCTTGTAGAAAGCTGATGACTTCGTCTTCGTTTACTTTGCGCAAGGGGATAGCTTCGACCCAGCGGGTGAAATAATCAGTTGCCGTAAGAATATACTTGTGTAGCAGGGAGGAATTTGGCTTTATTTCTCCAATGACATCTATTCCCCATTTCTCGAAGGGCTCTGTGATCATTACAGGTTTTAGAGGTGCTGCTGCTCTAGGTTGTCTTCCACCGCATCTTTGGCAGGTATCACATTTTCGGACGTGCGCATGGGCATCTCTGAAGAGCGTTGGCCAATAGTAACCGGCCCTAAGGATTTTATGGGCTGTAGTGTCTCCTGAATAATGTCCACCGGCTGGTCCATCATGTAATTCAAACATTACTTTCTCAGCGTCTGCTTTTTCTAAACATCTTAGAAGGACCCCATCATAATTTCTCCTGAATAGTATGCCTTCTATGAGTTGGTAGGAAGCTGACTTTAGGCACAAGGCTCTTCTCTGTTTGGAACTCCAATGTTCAGGCAATATCCCTGACTGTAGGTAATGTACGAGGTCTCTATACCAAGATTCAGGAGCTGTGAATAAAGGGAAAACATCCATTACATGCAATTCAGCCTCGTTATCCCAGGCATGTTCTTCACTATTACTGCTTCCAGTCATTAGTCTGCATAGTCCCTGACCCTTCACTATATTGGCTGGTTTGAATTCCAAATCATATTCTTGGAGGGCTGTTACCCAGTTGCCTCTTCTTTCTCCCAATTCCTTCTGAATGAGAAGGGATCTCACGGCTGGGTAAGGGACTATTACCTTGGTTCGATTCTTTAGTATATAAGGTATAAATTGCTTGACCACTTTAAATACTGCATATGCCTGTTTGTCAATGGCTGGGTAGTTTAATTCAGCCCCTTGTAGCCCGGTGCTCATAAAAGAGATTGGAAATTCGTCACCTCCCTCTTCCTTCTGCGTGAGTACAGCTGCTAGTGAATCATCGGACGCGAATGTATACATAATAAAATCCTTGTCGAAGTCTGGACTTCTAAGAGAGGGCGCATGTGCAACAGCGGTCTTGATTTTACTGAAAGCATTCTTTTCAGTCTCAGTCCACTTGAACTGTGCGTTTTGCTTGACCATCTGCTGCAATGGTTTAACAGTCTGGGAAAAATCAGGCACGAATCTTCTTACGAAGTTTATTGTTCCCATGAAAGATTGCATTCCCTTCTTATTATGAGGCATGGGAATTTGTTCAATGGCCTTAATCCTTTCTGGTTCTATAGAGATACCATCCTTTGAAACAATATTCCCTAGTAACTTGCCTTTTGTGACAGTGAACACGCATTTTTTTGGATTTAGGGAAATGCCATATTTCCGACAACATTCGAAAATTTGCTTTAGATGGAACACGTGCTCCCCTTGTTTCTTTGAAAATATTGTGATATCATCAAGATAGACCACCACACTTCGTCCAATCAGTCCGCGAAAAGCTATATCCATAGCTCTCTGAAATGTTGCGCCCGCATTAATCAGTCCAAAAGGCATTCTTCTATACTTGAACGTTCCCCATTTAGTTCTGAATGTCGTCTTCAATCTATCTTCCTCGGCTACCAACACTTGATTGTAGCCAGAGAAACCATCCAACAACGAAAACATTTCAGAGCCGGAAACCATTTGCAGCAATTGCTCCATGGGAGGTACCGGGTAGTTATCTTTGTCTGAGGCGCGATTTAGATTTCTGAAGTCTACGCACAGCCTGATCTCTCCCGATTTTTTCCTGACGGGCACCAGGTTTGATACCCATTCAGAATGCCTGACTTTAAAGATAATCCTAGCGTCCAACAGTTTCTTCACCTCGCTTTGAATTAGCGGCTCCAGCTTTGGGTGCATTTTCCTCAACGGCTGTTGATATGGCTTGACGCCTGCTTTAATAGGAATGATGTGCTTGATGATATTAGTGTCATAGGTTTTTAAATCTGCATACGTCCATGCAAAGACATATTTGTACTATTTAAACAAACTGAGGAACTTGTCTCTTTCTACTGGTGAACAGAACTTGCCAAGGTTCACGAACTTGGGCTCCGTCTCAGTCCCTAAGTTTATTAACTCGAACTGTAAAGTTGAGCTGTGTGTTTTCACGTTAGCTGGTCTCCTAAATTTCTCATTCAAGTCAAACATTTTCTCCAGCGTCCTGACACCTTTGGGAATGAAATTATTACATTTCATTTCAGCCTGATGTTCCTCATCATCTATGATTGCTCCTTTAAAAGTCTCATCATTTGTCAAGCATTCGATTATCTGCTGATCATCGTCAAATACTCGCAGGTTAGTGATCATGTCCAGCACGGAGGGCCTGAAAAGTAATTCAATAGAGCACTTATTATTAGTGGGAACTAGCCTGGTAGCTGATGTGGCTAAAAGATCAGCAGCTGCATTTTTTATTCTTGGAATTGAAACAATATTAAACGCATGAAAACATTTAAGCAATTCCCATACCTCGTTTTGATAAGCTTTCAAATGAGGGGAAACACAGTGTATTTGATTTTTTATTTGTTTCACAACTATTTCTGAGTCCCCAAAAACTTTTAAATTACTAACCTTCAGCCCAATTGCTTTTTTGAGTCCCTGCAACAATGCTTCATACTCGACTGTATTGTTAGTACATTCAAACTCCAATCTACAGGACAGGAAGTATTTATTTTTTTCTGGATCAATAAGGACGCAGCCGGCCCCTGATCCTTCTAATGTTTTTGAGCCGTCAAAATATAAAGTCCAACAACCATTGTCTAATGAAAATGAATCTACTCCTACAGCTAAATCTACTATTTTACAGTCGAGCTCATCAGCCTGAGAAAAATGAAGGAGATCAGGCGGGGTGTTAGATGTGCTGCTAGCCTCTTCCGCTTGATAATTCCCTGGTTCTAGTTCCAGAAAGTAGTTTCCCAGCACAGATTCAACTGGCACATTCTTCTCATCTAATTGAGTGATGTTATACTTCATGTAAGGTTCTCTTAAAACTTTAATCTGATTGGGACTGCCTTTGTATGGCAACCAAAGATGTGACCAATCCGAGGAAAAATACCCATTTAATTTGGCCGACCAATCTCTACTCAGGACCAGGCCGTAAGCATCTGGTATATCAGCCACTACAATGTTAATAACTTGGCATACTCTGTTATCAGATGCTAGGCGAATTAGTACGTCCTCCATTTCGCCAATCACCTTAACATCTGTCCTATCCAATTGCACCACCCTCCATGTGGATGGCTTAGGCTGCCCATTTATTTTCTTACATACCGATATGGGCATAACATTTATGGATGCCCCCGAATCAACTAGACAATTGTGCACGTTGTAATTAAAAACTTCAAATGTCAGGAGGAAAGGTGGATGTTTGGTTTTAGACATACCTCCGGTACTAGCTTCTCCAATTTCTTCTTCATCCCGGGGTTGGTTTTCAGTGGGCAACTTCTCTCCAGACATTTCAAGTGCTTTCAACAATTTTTCTTTCTGTTGAGGTACTTTGCACATTTCGAACAGTGGAACGTTTTCCTTTATCTTCTTCAAATCTTCAACAATGTCATACTCAATTTGTAATTTAGTGGGCTGATATTTTTCAGCGTTTTCATTCTCTTCATTTGGCCTAGGCAACGTTCTGTTCTGTTTAGGATCTTGGCTTGTAATGGTAAACTCAGGTACCTGATTGGTTAGTGGCTTGTCTTGAAACTTCTTCCTGACATTCCTTTGCAGCCTTCTTATCTTTGGGAGTAAAAGACTGTCGTCGCTAATTGTCCCCTTACTTCTAGTTGTCACGTTAGCTTCACTGATCTCTTTGAGCCCCTGAATATTCTCTTCTTCTGCATCGAGTACCGAAACAGAGCTCCATACAGCCATAGCCTCTTCTTCCTGCTCTTTTGTAGAAGTAGAAGCAGCATTCTCTTTCTTTCCATCATCATCTTCTTCTGTCAATCTTGAGTCCAACATCTGATTCATGACCAATGTCATTGAATTTATCCATTGTGGACAGTTCCTTTCGGAATGAGGTTGTTGATGGAAGGTACAAAATTATCCAATCCTATGTCTGTGAGATTCATGGATGCACTCTTTTGAGGAGGAGGTTGAGACTGGTTGTTGTCCTCCCTTTTCTTATAATATGGCCTATAAAACTTTTGTGCTTCTTTTTCTTTCTCTAAGTCTATGATTTTATTAGACAGCTTCTGAACCATTTTGGCCATACCTTCATAATCCGGTGTTTTCTCCTCTTTGGGCTTGGAAAAAATCAAAGTTCTCCTTTTCTCTCCTGATTGTTCAGGATATTCTTCAATGCTTTCCCTTTCTGCTTCCACCACTTCTGCCTCTTCATAAGTTTCCGTCAAAGTGGGCTTGGTCCTGCCTTTTGCGAACATGGCCAAGTCAGGGCCCAAATCTGAGGTATAATACTCGATTAGAATCTTTTCTGAAGGTTTGTCTGCATCAGAGAAGTTTCTTAGATATGCTGTAAACCTTTGTGTAAAACTGTGCACCTTTTCCTTCTTTTCTTTCTTTAAAGCACAAAGTCCTTTCATAAGGGCAACGTGAGTCTTTTGGACTGCGTACTTACTTCTGAACATCCTTTCGAAGGTGTCCCAATCTGGGATAGAATGGGCAGGTAATCCCAAATACCACGAGGCTGCGGTTCCTTTAAGGGTATGTGGGAAAAGTATACAAACCACATCTTCATGCTCCCCTGCCTTTAATCCTTCTATAGCCAAATAAAAACTCTGCAAGTGGTCGTCTACCAATATCTTTTCATTCGGGTCAAACTTAGGCAATAGCTTTTCGAAAGCTTGAGGTAGGTCGTGCAAAGGTGGGGTCAGATTCAGAGGTGATCTAGCCTTCCATGCAGGTGGCGGGTTTGGAGGATTAGGTGGCTGATTTGCGTTAGCTACTGCCATAAGTTGAGGTGGAGAGTGCGGAGGTGAACCAACAGGGGTGTGAACAGGAGAAATGTAGGGAGTCTCCGGGCCTTCTTGACTCAAAGGGAGTTCAACTTCTTATAAGGAAGTCTCTACCAGCTCCTGCCAATCTCCAACCAACACTGAATCTTCTGTTAAAGGACGGTCTCTTCTCTTGTATTCTCTTCTAGGCAACTCAAGGATGATAGGTAATCCTCCAATCTTCTTTAAGTATGCCCTGGTGTGTCTTCTCAGATCGTTAACAATCTCGTTGCGAACAGGGTATAGATTTTCTCTTTCTTCTTCTTCTGGAATTGAATTGCGTGGTACACTACTTTCAGAACTGTAACCAGTGGAATATTCTCGGGAAAATGGGTTTCCTCGGCCAACCATGCACTGGCGGCCCTCCTTCTAGCACCAAAACTGTTGATGCCTGGAAATTTGCAGGCGGCAACAGTAAGGGATTCTCCCCAATCAGCGTTCCCAATTATCCCACTGACTGTTTGGTATAGGGAATCCGTCCGGCTTACGGTCCGGCTACCGTAGGTCAACTAACAAACAGAGGCTGTACCGGTTGCGGCCCGGCCCACCGAGTTTTTGTATTTTGAATTAATGAATGATATGCACGTGCCTAATTAAATATAGGCTGGTCTAAATGTAGGGAGCAGTCACAAAGTGATGCGCAGGTTCTTACCTCTCGTCTTATGCTCACAAGCAACCAAACCAGATACGAATAGAAATAACTAACCGCCTAAACTATCCCCAGGGAGCAGGGTTGTCATTTTTAGATGAGCAATACATATTCATACACCATAAGAAGAAAAACAGGTAGCTGCTACTTCTTCTGCAGCACATGAATGCTTACAGATATTCAAACAATTAGATAGCCAATCATTTTATAACACAGTTATTGCTCGTAGTGGAAATATACCCAAAAAATTACTGAAGACCATCCAACAAGAACTTAGGTTCAAACATCAAATACTCTTACAGTAAATAAAGACTGCTGAAAATGAAATAGTTCCTCTTCGACATCATTTATTGAATTGCATTGATACATTCCACATCTTTTGCTCTTTCCAGCAGGCAAAATCGCAGTTTTCCCAGCAAAACGAGGTAGCTCCTCTTACAAGTCAACAATTACAAATTTTCCAGCGGAAAAAAGCCCTCTCTAAGTCCTATCTTTTTCTATTTAAACTAGAGCTTCTACCCCCTGGGCTGCCCTCCAGCGTGTGGCTTTCAGCCTCCTTGACGATTTACCTTCTTCCCCGACTGTTGCGTTTTTCCAATCATCTTCCATAAGCGTTAAATTCTGACCGTAACCGCCGTGACTGCTTCCTTGGTACCTTTGTCGTTCATCTATTTTGTCCTTTCTTCGATCTAAGTTGCTTCACCGATCATGGGATTTTTCCTGCAGACACTTGAGTGCATTACCCACTAAATTGAGGTATTAAGCATTTCAAATTTCAGCGCATAAGATAAATCCACAGGGAACTAGCTTGGTTTATCCGGGTGAAAACTTCATGGTAAAATGAATCGGCGGTCGGGCAGTACCTGGATCGGATGAGACAAGGTTTCTGTACTGGGTGGGAGAAAGCTCCAGGAGCCGCAACGGCGGAGGGGCGCCAAAAGAGGAGGAGTGGAAACGTAGGCGCCATAGGAAATCGGGCGGCGGAGGGAAGTGGGTCGGAAACTGAATAGCTCTGCCACCCGCAACAGCGGACGGAATGCAAATCGGAGACAAGCGACGGGAGCGATAGGTCGAACGTCGGACGACAAACGAATCGGAGGTTGACTTCCCCCTTCCGACCGCAATGGCGGGTGAGCCGAAACTCTGGAGCACGCGATTTACAGCCACGAATCGGGCATCGGGCGAAACTTCAATCGGGCGGAGACTTTGGTCTATGAGCCGCAACGGCGGGTGAGACAGAATTCAACTTCTTCTAAAAGAGGCCCGATCCAAAGAGAAAACGAACAGCGCTGAGGCCCAACTGAGGCTAAAACATCAATTTTCTTCGCTAAGGCAAACTTTCACACTCTAAGGGCATTAAAAAACGGATCGCGTGACTCGAGCTGACTGAAAGAAACAAGCACAAAGGCAGGCAATCAACCTCAAACGCACAGATATGCTCAAAGGCGCCAAGCTTTTAACAATTGATCTAAGTAAACAATGAAGAGGAGGGGTCCCAGAGTTTAAGCGAAAACTAAAATCGGGGAGACGGTTGCGGCAGCAACAGGACCATGGTGTTACTTTAAGTCACATCATTGAAAAAGTGTGGGAGGAAAAAGAGGAAGCATTTTGTTGCTTTATCGAATTCAAAAAAAACATTGACACGATTCCCAAGGATAAGCTATGGCACAGAATGGAGGAAATTGGGGTTCCTATACATTTTAGAGTAGTTGTTCACAGGATATATGAGGAGGTGAAAGTAAAAATTAAAACATCAGATGGTATCTCCAAAAGTTTCAGAAGCAATATCGGGATCAAGCAAGGGTACCCATTATCCCCTACCCTTTTTGGCTTATATATTGACAAACTTGAAGAGTGGTTAAACTTGGAGGGAGCGGATGGTGTCCTCGTGGGAGAGTATGTGATAAGGCTTCTTTTGTATGCAGATGACCTTATTTTGATTGCTAAGTAAGCTCTTGGCTTGCAAGAGCACTTGATTTCCCTTGAGCACTTTTGTAGAACACTTTGGATGCAAGTAAATACTAGCAAGACGAAAGTCGTAGTTTTCTCTAGCAAAAGAAAACATAAACAACATAATTTCTACTTTAAAGACAACACCCTTGAAGTAGTCGAAGATTACAAGTACCTCGGAATCGACTTCAACAAAAGTTTGAGTTGGGAAGGCTACATGAAAAAAAAATCTAGGAGGTTGGAAAGCATTTTATGATTTCCAAAATAGGTGCAGAGAGGAACAATTATGGGACTGGAAAACTATGCAAGCCCTTTTTGGGCTCTTAGTGATCCCGGTTGTTCTCTGTGGTTGTGAATTTTGGGCCAGCAGTACCTCTAACTTATAGTGGAAGTAAATAGAAAAGATTAAAAAACACATGATCACAAGCAAGTTCAAAATTAAGAGTTCAGTGGCATACAAGATCTTGCTAAGTGAAATGGGGGTGGCTTCTATTGAAGAAATCACTATGGTGAGACTCATAAGATATCTAAAAAGAGTTGAGAAAATGGAAGAAGGTAGATGGCCTAAGGTTGTCTTCAATGGCATATTGTGTAAAAGAAAGAAGACTTGGATGTGGAAAAATATTAAATGGCTTAGCAAGTGGGATATGTGCTTGAGCACGTGCCCTACAAATAGTAAAGAAACAAAGGATTTTGTTGTCAATAAGTTCCACAAGCGAACTTGGGATATAGAGCTAGGGAGAAAGAGAAAGTATTATATTGAAGAGTTTAACCCTACGTACAATCAACATCAAAAGGCATACATAGGGGTCAATATATGTTGGAAAGCCAAGCTTCTCATTGCTCAATTAGGAACTAATTCCCATCAACTTCGTTGTGAGTTCGGGCACTGGAAAAGGCCAAAAGAAAAGTTGGGTAGAAAGAGTATGTATTTTTTGAATCGTTGGTAAGGCGGAGACAAAAAAACATTTCATTCTAGAGTGTGAATCCTTTAAGGAAAATAGGGATGGGTACGCAAATTTCTTGATGGATAAATCTTGGGATGATTTATTTAATGAGGGGACGGTGGAAAAATAGGAGGCGCTCATCATCAAGTTAAACAAACAAAGGATTGAATTGCAAAAAACAGCGTGCGAGTTGGTCTGTCCCATAGGCTATTCTTAGCCTCGCAGACGTTAAAATATTTTCTTCCTTTCCTTCCTTCCTTCCTCGCTCTGCTTCCCTGGTCACAGCTTCGGCAGGTCATTAACTAGCGCTCGCCCCACTCTGATCCCTTAGTGACCGTTTCCACTAGTCGCTACCTCTCTAGTCGCTCATCCACTCCCTCAGTGACTGTTTCCACCAGTAGGTACCTCGTCACTCGCTCCACCACCTTGATATGGAAACTTTTGGATGTTGTCTTGGCGGCCAAGCCTAATTTTGGCATATTTATCATTTCATTTTTTAAATATTTAGTTACTACAACTTTTTTGTGGTTGTTTTGTTTTTCAGTACCGAGGCTTTAAAATGTATTTGGAGGGTTTGGATTCGGCATTAGAGATAGGTAGAACTAGAGGCCAAAGAGAATAAGGAGATAAACATCAATCAATTAAGGCTTGGCGTCTGATAAAAGCTGTGAAAGAAAGAGTAATGGAGCTACATAGTGCTGCAAATAATGAGATAGGAGGAAGTGGAATTTATAACAATTCTGATCTCCAACAAAAGCAACTAAGGGATATTATAGAATCTCACATAATTCTTCCAAATAATTGCACTTTCTCTCAGTTTGATGGAACCATACAGGAAAATATTAAGACACACTACAGAAATTACAAGACCATTTGTACATCAGGAAATCTGAATCATAACTGCAGATTCAGATACATTGATAATGCATCAGTTTGCAGAATATTGCAGACACGATATGAATGCAAAACATGCAACTGAACATTTACCCTGTTCGGTAGGTCTTATTTGGGTGGTGCCAGCATTATATTGTTGGATGAATCATACTATGATCATAAGTGCAGAAGTAATAGGAAGAAAATTAAGAAGACCAAGGAGTTGGTTGTTTCCCGCTATGAAGCTACCAGCATTCATGCTGAAGAATTTGTAATACTGCAGCCACAAACACGAAAGACAATCTATACTAGATGTATTACAGGTTAGCTAGTTGTTGTAGTAGCCAAAATCAATCATATGCATCTCCATCTCAATGGCCACTAGATGTTCAACGGTTTCCTATGCAACAACATAATATCTTATCATCTTTTTTTAGGTCTAATTCTCAATCATTTATTCCAACTCTACATTTGTTGCAGCAGGACATGAAGGAAGCCCACACCGGCTGCCCTTCTATTAGTACTCTTCTTACACAAAGAAGTTACAAGCCATTTGAATCTGTAAATGAATTTGGGATACCATCATTGCAAGAAAACTATGTAATTGACAGTGGGGATGACATGGGGATAGCTATGAGCAATGTATTGATAAAACAGGCCAATGATTATGAGTATTCATCTCATGATGCCTCTGTGTTTCCCACTTTTCTGAACACAAGAAGAAATTATTGTGAGATTCCTAGTGCTTTATTTCCATCGCCATATCTACAAACCCAATTTCAAGGTCAAGGTCCAGAAGAAGAAGAAGGACTAGGAAGATATTCAATACAAACGCAATGTTGCAATCAATTTGAAATCCAACCCAAAAACTATAGCACCAGTTGTCAAAATGGTAATGCTTATAGCTAACTCCTCAACTTGTATGCATTTTTTTGGTTCTCCTCCATTTTTTCTAATGTTAAATTTGTAGTGCAAATGCAAAAGATTTTAAATATATATATATATACTACAGTGGCTGCAGGTTATCCGATTCATGAGACTCAAGAAATGTGCGTTTCAATCTTTGATTTCGACCAAAATGAGCTGCTAGATAAAATTCTCTCAAATGGAATTGAATCAACGAACGACAATAGCCGTTGTGTTTGCTTAGATGAATTAATTGATATTGATGACATTATATTTGATCCTCCCTTTGATGCCTCTACCAAACAGGAACAATATTGAATCTCCCAATGGTGGCAATTCAGATGAGTTGAAGAAGTACCTAAACGATGATATATTGTTAATCCTAGAAGGTAAGGGATCTCAATAGATGGTAGGATCAACGAAAGCAGACGCTGACCTTAGTCTCTCTATTGAGAAATTTGACAGTTATGATCAAGAATCCACAAAAAGTTGTCTACAGAAAGTAACTTTTGATTGTGATGATGTAAGAGCTTTACTTCCAGGTTGGGAAAAACATAGCAAACGAATGGAGAGAAATGTTAAAAGAGGCACTCCCCCAAGCTCCATTGGACGCAGAACATGGAAGTGCATGCCCTCATTGGGTTTCCCCTCCAAGGCTATTTTGTCACTATAATTGGGAAAATTGTCATATTTTAGTTCGATCTTCATTTTACAAAATATTATTAGAATAAATCTTGGCTGATTACTATAAGCCAAGATTAAAAAATATTATTTATCCAATCAATTTTTAAAAAGTTATGATCTTTGAAGGTCATATGATCAATTGCTGGTACTGTATTTTTTCTTGCATCGCCACTAGAATAGTCTTAAATCTAAGATTTAAATGACAGGCTGGCATTTTATAAGTAGACTTTTTTTTTGGGATTAACTTAAATGAAAGTTTACAAATACCTAGGGAATAGAACACATTTATCCCACAACACAGGTCATTACTGTTAATGGAGGGCCAAGATTTAATTTTGTATATTGTTGTCTTTTTAAAATATATAACCATGAATATGAGTTAAAAATATTCTAGATTATATCAGAGTTTACACTCAAAAATGCAGGTTGGTTCTCATATATTTATGCCAAGTTTGGTATCAACCTTAAAACTGAAAATGCTTTTATATTTATAGTTTCAAGAGTGTACTATCATAATGCCAGTGTTTTCCTTTAGATTTTAGTTTTCATTCAATTCCTATACATTTGTTCCACCAAAAATTTCATAGTTGGTAATCAACAGTAAGAAAATAAGGTTTTTTTTGTAACGTCTAGCTGCTTGTTGATTAAAAAGATAAAAATGGTAATATGCTTGTTGATTTTCTCTTAATCATTTTATTTCACACGTTTGTGGAAGCCATGGATGACCTGTAGTTCACACGTTTCTCTGAGAGATTTGAGTTTTTGCTGCATAGTGACCATTTTGGACTTTCCCAATAGTTGTATCTCAGACCACCAGAGGCTGTCGAAGTCTATGAAGGTTGGATGAGAGAGCCATAATTTCTCAAAAAGGAAGGCACGGTGGAGATGTTCCCCAATACTCTGTCAGTTTAGGTCAATGGGCCATTTATCGAACCCAGTCGTCGGGAGAACCGAGGAGGTTAGTTATCAAAAACCGAGCCGACTAAACTTGAGTTTGTCGCTCAGTTATATTAAAATAAAAATTTTAATTTCACTTTCACATCGACCTCTTTTTCTTTTTTTACTTGTCAGGTGAAACTTGTCTAACTCCCAACTAGACAGGTTTATAAAATTTGGTTAGCATTTTAGACCTGACTAATTTACATTGACAAGTTCTTACTTGTCGGTTCTACCGACTGTTACTTCGACCGCTTGTCGGTAACTTCACTTCTACCACTAGTCAGTTGACCTCTTCAACCACTAGTCAGCTGACCTCTTCGAGCACCAGTCGGTTTTACTCGACCGATTTACTCGGCCTCGCTTGCTCTAGTTTGGTCTTATTCGAAGTTTACAGAGTATGTTTCTTAGTCTAAAAGACTTAAGAAATTACAAATATTTTTCACCTGTAAGTAAGATGAAGTAAAAAACGACATATTAACAATTCAAAATAACTTATAAAAGCATATACCCAAATATTTAGGAAGACTTGAGTCGATCACTTTTCTGTAAAACTAGGAACTTTCATGAAGTGAGAAATTTATGGGTTCTTGTTCTTTCACTCAACCGTAATTGTAAACAGCATTTACAGAAGTAAATATGGAAAGAATGTGCAGCCAAATAAACATGCATTCAACCATAAGCTATTTGATATATAATNAATAGCTTCAAAAATTAATTCGATTGGTTTACATTGCGGAATCATGGACTCTTCCCTCTTGTCAGAATGACTGACAAGATATGGACTGATATTGACTCTGATAGAGTCGGCTGAGATCAGATACGGATCTGTGAGTAATTACCTTTTGCAACACTCCCCCTTAATTATGAGCATATGGGGATTTTTGTTTAAATTTTTTTTTTACAAAATGTTTCAAAGCTTAAACATGCTTTGTTCATGATAGATTTCATTGTGCAAAACTTGTCATTCCAAGATAACTAAACAGCTACTAGAATGTGTCCTTTGCCAATGGTTTTGTAAAGATGTCTGCAAGTTGATCTTCAGACCTGCAAAATTCCAAACAAATTTCCTTGTTGTTCACCAAATCTCTTATGAAATGAAACCTTGTGTCGATGTGCTTGTTTCTCTTATGGAACACATGATTCTTTGATAATTCAATGGCTGAATTGTTGCCATAGAAGATGGTTGTCGGTTCATGATGGTTCAGTGACAGTTCTTTTAACACTCGCCTCATCTAGACAACTTGACATGCATCACTTGTCGCTGGAACATACTCTGCTTCTGCTGAAGACAGAGTTACTATGGGTTGTTTCTTTGAAGCCCATGAAAAAAAACCTGTACCAAAATGAAATGTGTACCCAGATGTGCTCTTCTTGTCATCTATGCTGCCTCCATTATCACTGCCAGTGTAGCCAATGAGCTTAAAATTTTCTGAGGTTAAATACATAATTCCAAGGTCTTTTGTGCCACTTACATACCTCATAATTCTTTTACCTTCTTACCAATCTAATTCTTTTGGTGACTCAATGAACCTTGAGATCAGACTTAGTCCATACATAATGTCTGGTCTTGTCACTGTCAAATACATAAGGCTTCCAACAATCCTTTTGAACAATGTAGGATCTACAGTTGATCCTTCATCTTCCTTGCTCAATTTTAAACCTGTTATTAATGGTGTTGGGCCTGTCTTGCAATTAGACATGTTAAATATTTTTAAAACTTCACTTGCATACTTAGACTGTGATATAAAAATACCACTTTCATACTGCTGAACTTCAATGCCCAGAAAAAACTTCATAAGCCCCATATCAGTCATTTCAAATTCACTTTCCATGACTGCCTTAAATTCTTCTATGCCAAAGTCACCAGTAAATATTAAATCATCTACATACAAGCAGACAATTAGCATCTTACCTTGCTAATTCACTTTGGTGTACAATTTCGGTTCACTTTAACTTCTGTGAAATCCATTTTCAGCAAGACTGGAATTGATCCGACTGTACCAAGATCTAGGAGCTTCCTTCAAACCATAGAGTTCCTTTTTTAGCTGGTACACTTTATGCTCTTGAACTGGAACTTCACAGCCTTATGGTTGTTCCACATATACTTCATCTTCTAAATAACCATTTAAAAATGTTGACTTAACATCCATTTGATAAACATGCCATTTGTTTTTAACAACAATGGCCAAGACTGTTCTGACATCCATGCGTGCAACAGGTGCAAATGTTTCATTGAATTCTATGCAGGGTTGCTATGTGAACCCTCTTGCTACCATTATTTCCTTGTGCTTATGAACATTCCCATCAGCATCTTGCTTTGTCTTGTAAATCCATTTGACACTGATTACATATTTGTATTTTGGTACATCGACTAGTTCCCATGTTTGGTTCTTCTCAATGCATTCTATTTCTTCATCCATGGCTTGTGCCCATACTTCTTCTTCAACAACTTCTTCAAATGTTAGTGGATCATATATTGGAGAAAATAATGCAAAGATAGAGAATGAATTTGGTGTACCAGCTTCATATATCTCATGCAGAATTCTTATCTTCACCTGTTCTATTGATGTCAATCTCGACAAAATGCTTGATGGAGTCTACTGTCCTCTTGGTGTGCTTATCAGTGTACCTTGAGCTGCTACTTGTGTCGAAGGTCCTTGTGATGAACCATGTCGTGGTGTCATGGGAGTCCATGGTGCTGCGACCAGTTGACTTACATGTGGTGTTTGAACCACTTTCTCTTCCATATCATCATTGTTGACATTCGACACAATCTTGACATTTATGTCGACAGTTCCATCCCATGATTCATTCTCGACAAATTGAACATATTGACTGATTATCGCTTTCCTTGTGACTTGATCATACAACTTGTATGCTTTTGTGTCTTCAAAATAATCGACAAAAATACATTTCTATCCCTTCTTATTGAGCTTCTTTCTCGGCTCATCTGGAACATGAGCATATTCAACACAACAAAAAAAATTTAAATGTGAAACACTATGATTCATACCTGTCCATGCTTCTTGAGGAACTTTTTTATTCACACTCTTTGTCAGACACCGGTTCATAATGTATACAACAGTTGCGACTACTTCACCCCAATATTCATTTGGAAAATGCTTGGTTTCCAACATGCTACGCGCCATCTCCATGATGGTTTTGTTCTTTCTTTTGGAAATATAGTTCTACTGAGGGGTATACCATGCAGTGAATTGATTCTGTATGCCATGGGTCTTGCAAAAATTTATAAATTCATTTGAAACATATTCACCTCCTCTGTCGATCCTTAAGATCTTGATGCATTGTCCGCTCTGATTCTCCACGAGTGCCTTGAACTGCTGAAAATAGCTAAATGCATCAGATTTATGTTTCAGAAAATATACCCATGTTTTCCTTGAGTTGTCATCAATAAAAGTTAGAAAATAATTTCATCCACCAATGGATGATGTCTGCATTGGACCACAAATATAAGAGTGCACAATTTCAAGTGGTGTGCATGCTCTATATGACTTTCCGACTGGAAAAGTCTCTCTGTGCTGCTTGCCGAAAGAGTAGCCTTCACAAAACCTTTCTGGTCGGTCGATCAAAGGTAATCCTTTCACCATATTATTTGTGAGCAGTAACTTCAGCCCACCAAAATTCATATACCCAAATCTGAAATGCCACAGCCAGGATTCATCCTGAACTTCTGTTTGAAATGCATCATGCAAATTAGCGCTGCCATTTTCTTTCTTGTCGAGGGGCTTGACTGTTTCTTTACTTTCTTCCTTGAATGCAGCTCTTGTATTTGTCTTCCCTTTCTTGTTGGGAACTATCCTCAATGGAAACAAGCGGTTTCTTGTCATTGCCCCTTTTTCTATCAGCGGGTTGCTTGGATGCTTGTCTTTAATAACACAATGATCATCTTCTATGTAGACTCTGTAGCCTTTTTGTATAAGCTATCCAATGCTAAAAAAATTATGTTTCGAAACTTCGACATGATAGACATTAGGGATATACTTACTCTCCCCCTGCTTGGTTAGAAAATCAAGAGTGCCTTTTCCTAAAAAAGTAACTTGGACATTGTTTCCAAGTGTAACATCAGTTTGAAATGAATTATCTAGACTAGAAAACAAATTTAAATTACCAATCATATGATTGCTGCAACCTGAATCTAACTACCATATGTCATGTGGAATTTCTTGAACAACATTGCATTCAACTGGAGATGTCAATGCCATTAACATTGCACTTGTCAGAGTGTTGGAGTTGGTTGACTGATTTGGGCTTTTCCTTCCTTGGTCATATTGTTTCTTCCCGCATTCATATGCATAATGACCAAATTTCTTACAGTAATGACATTGAATTTTTTATTTATCAAACCTCTGTCCACTTAGCTAACTTGGATTCTAATACTCTCCTGTACCACCGACATTTGCAAGACTTTTACCTCATCCTCCTCTTGAAGAACTTCTTCCTCTGCCTCTGGAGTTGTTTCTCCCCTTCCCTCTACCACGACTTATGGATGATTGTGCTGTGAATGCACCTTCCAATGATGTTTGTGTTCTGTTGAGTTTGTCTTCATTGATTGATGAGTGAAGCTTGCAACTCATCAATGGTAAATGTCGACATGTTTGTGTGTTCTTCTAAGGTCACAACCAAGTTTTCAAATATTGGGGGAATACTTCTGAGAATTTTTTCAACAACCATTTGGTATTCTATGCCTTCTCCATGAGATTTCAGTTGGTTTATGAAACCAACAACTCTGGTGTAGAATGTGTATATAGTCTCTGAATATTTCATGGATAGAGATTCAAAATCTCTTCTGAGAATCTGTAGATTGAATTTCCTTACCTTATCCAAACCTTGATAGGCGGTCTCCAATGTATCCCATTCCTGCTTAGAATTAATTTTTTCTGCTACTCTTGGGAGTATTCTTTCATGCATGGCTTGATGTATGTAGAACATAGCTTTTCCATATTTCTTCCTCTATTCCCTCAGGACATCTTTCTCAACTTGTGTGATATTGTTATATGCTATCATGTCTGATGGTTCTTCATAACCATGTTGGACTATCTCCCAGACATGTTGACCTCTGAACAAAGCCTTCATAGTTAGAGACCAATATTCATAATTCTTTCCTATAAAAACTGGATTTTGCAATGAACTAGAAGTGGAAGGCATTTTTAATTTTTAATTAACTTTCCTTAGAAAATTATGTTTCCACTTTTTAAGACAAGATTGTTTTTCTAAAACTTTTTTTGATACCAATTAGCCAAAACCGAGCCGACTAAACTTGATTTTACCGCTCAATTATATTAAAATAAAGATTTTAATTTCACTTTCACACTGACCTATTTTTATTTTTTTACTTGTCGGGTGAAACTTGTCTAACTCCCAACTAGACATGTTTATAAAATTTGGTCGGCCTTTTAGAGTCGACTAATTTACTTCGACAAGTTCTTACTTGTCGGTTCTACCGACAGTTACTTCGACCACTTGTTGGTAACTTCACTTCGACCACTCCTCGATTGAACTCTTTGACCACTAGTTTGCTGACCTCTTTGACCACTATCCAGTTTTACTCGACCGGTTTACTTGGACTCACTTACTCTGGTTTGGTTTTAGTCAGATTTTACAGAGTATGTTTCTTAGTCTAAAAGACTTAATAAATTACAAATATTTTTCACCTGTGAGTAAGATGAAGTAAAAACTGACATATTAACAATTCAACATAACTTATAAAAACTTATACCCAAATATTTAGGAAGACTTGAGTCGACCAGTTTCCCGTAAAACCTGGAACTTTCACATTGTGAGAAATTTATGGGTTCTTGTTCTTTCACTCAACCATAATTATAAACAACATTTACACAAGTAAATATGGAAAGAATGTGCGGCCAAATAAACATACATTCAACCATAAACTATTTCATATATATATTATCCAAAAATAACAAAGGTAATGCAAACTTGTTGATCCAAACTTGTCATCTCACCGATTGATCCTTTTACAGAGCTTCGGCTCTTTGACTGAATCACACACACAGAAGCTTGAGCTTCGACACAATTATTTCTTCACTCTCTACTATTGTCTGTGCTCTCTCTCGCTCTCTATTCTGTCTAACTTGATTTACAATTTTCTTCTTTTATTTATAGGAAACCTGGAAATTGCTTCTATGTGAATCGACTGACTCACCATTAAAGTCTGTAATAACTATCTACCTAACAACTTAGCTTCAGAAATTAATTCAACTGATTTAGATTGCCAAATCGTGGACTCTTCCCTCTTTCCAAAATGACCGACAAGATCTGGACTGATATTGACTCTGATAGAGTCGGCTGAGATCAGATATGGATCTGCGAGTAATTACTTTTTCCAACAATAATCCCGCCGACATGGAGGATGTCCTTCGATATCAAGAAGCGATCTAGTAACTTGGCTATATGATGAATCCCTCCTCTACAATTGTTTTCGGTGAAAAATCCAAAGGAAGGATGGAGATCCACAAGTCTGGAGCCATTGATAGTAGCCTTGAAGAGTTGGTCCTCAGCTGAAATGAATTTCAATCCTCCTTTATTTTCGCCAAGAGAGGTGATCATGTTGAAATCACCTCCTAGGATGAGAGGGGAGTCTTGATGCCGCAAGGAGAACTAGTTCATGAAGTGCAGAAGCTTTAGCTTGAGATATGGAGGTTAGGGGCTGTAGACCTTGAGAAGGTGTCCATGGATATTGGATCCAAGAATGTGGAAGGAAGCAACGATTACATGGTCACAAGTTGATGAGTCACTGAGGGAAATATTAGCTAGGTTACAGGAAATGGTGATACCTCCAGCCGCCCTAGTGGCATCAATCGCTTTGGTTTGGCATCCTTTCCAATTTTTTTCCATTATCAGGTGGACGGTTTCATAGGATAATTTTGTTTCCTGAATGAAGAGAACGACATGCTTATCTTATTGGATTTTCCTTTTCAACATTTTTTTTTGGTGAGACCGTTCAGTTCTCTAACATTCTAACATTCCAGGAGATGATCTTCATTGAGTACCAGGGGACGAGGAGGGGAAAAATTCTGTTAATTAGGTGTATTTCCTTGATTCCACCAACTGGGTGCCCAACACATTTATCCTTTGTAGAGTTGATTTTCTCCCTCTTTTTTTACATTCCCGAATGGGTTTTTGCTTTTCCTTTAGCTGAAGGTTGAGTACACCAAGTTTGTTTTGATCTTTGCTAAGGATTCTTTGAGAAGCTGGATTTCGTAGGATGGAATGTATCTGGAATATTTTTTAGTGCATGTGTCTTCTAACCCAAGGAGGTTGAGGTCCCCCATTTCTATCTCCAACATCTCTTCATCCATGGGGATTCCAAATCCAGGATCAATAGGAGTGGGAAGGGGGTTAGCTTCGGGATGAGAGGT
>LPNX011117640.1:121544-150987 GCA_001517045.1 Pseudotsuga menziesii
TAGTTCATTCTCAAATAAAGTATGGATTTCGTAAACATTGGAAAATCCAGCATATTAACTTTAAGTGAAGGACATTTCTAACCAAACAAACAAAAGCCTATAAATAAAAATAATAATGTTATTTTTTTTATTTTATTAATGCATTAATTTATAAATTTGATCTATAATATTTTGGACAATAAAAAAAATGAGATTTTATAATGGTTAAAACTATCGAGATGTTATAATGGTTAAAACTGTTCAAAATAATAAATAATAATAATGTTTTTGTTTTTACATATATTTTAACTCGTGTACTTACACATACATGTAATTGATTATATTTTGGACAATAAAAAAAGAGAGATTTTATAATGGTTAAAACTATCGAGATCTTATAATGGTTAAAACTGTTCAAAATAATAAAGAATACTAATTTTGTTTTTACATATATTTTAACTCGTGTAATTACACATACATGTATTTGATTAGATTGTGTAAGTATGCAGTCTAACACATCATTTTTAAAAATTTCAAAAATAATAAATAATAAAATTTGATTGGATTATGTAGATATGCATTATAACCCATCATTGTTAGAACTTTCAAAAATAATAAATAATAATATGTAATTGTTATTTATAGAGTAGAAAGAAAACATCTATTTACATTTACTTATATTTTAATATATGTAATTTTATATGCATACATTTATGATTGGATTATGTAAGTATGCAATCTAACTAGTCGCCATTGGAACTTTCAAGAACAAGTGTGTGGTTGGAAGGCAATAAGTCCCTGCCTTCAGAAACATTGATTTAGCATGAACTTATACAAAGTCATATGAAGTTTTAGTTATAGAGCTTTTAGTTCCAAAGATAGTATCAAACACATAGTCGATTACAGTTACAGACCCCCCAATTTTGCAGGTGAAACTCCATACTATTCCCACCTCAACTGTTGTCTCTATGAAAGAATGAAATACAACTACTGGATGTTGGTTCACAGGTGAGGTCACCTTGATTGTAGTCTCTATGAAATAATGAAATGCAACAATTGAATGTTGGTTCACTCGTGACTTCGACTTAGCTTTGATTTGTAACATACCCAGAAAAAGGTGGAAAGGATTTATTAAAAACATGTAGTGTATGAGATATCGTTGGCTTTACTCTTGGCGGATTGCGTAATGGAATTAACTAACTATTCATTTCCTTAAAGAAAGATATTAGGGATGTTAGGATTTATAATCCTCCCTTGACCAAACTGTCTATTAGATTATTTTAGCCTAACTTAGGAGTCTTTTATTAAATTATTGGGTCCACTAGTACCATTGGGTAGACTTGGCCTAATGGGGCCACACGTACCAATCACTAGAGTGTGGGGAATACCGATAGAGGCTAACTGATACTAGTTGCACTTGCATGCATCACTTTAGGCACCTCCTAGGCCAATCCCTACATTTTAGGAGCCACTGGGAGTCCCGACACCAACCTCCTTTAGTTGTTGGGAGTTGGTAACTAGTTAATCTTAGTTACTCTTCAGTTGCATTCAATTAGTTCTACTCCAATTCAGTTAGCGCTAGTTATGCATGGTTGCATGTGGGAAGGCTCTACTTCTCACCTACCACTACAATCAGACTGATTTAACTGATTATAACATATGGATTGACTGAATTAGACATATGGATTTAAACGCTTGGACTTCGATACTAATTTAGACATACTTAGTTAGCCATGAAGTCAGATACAGTCACATCCAGTTGGTAGATTCAAATTCATCCCCAATGATTCGAATTCTTCCTTATGTAACACTATTGTAACACGGGATTATGCAATGAAGATAATATTGTAATTCTTTGAGCAATACTTGTATGTTTCCTATGAGATTTGATTTGTTCAGTTTGTATAAATCATTCATATTCACTACATCAATAATTATGCACTCATTGCTTGATTATATAAATGGCACAACAATTTCAACATGGTATCATAGCCATTTCAAGCAAGCTTCAAGTCTTTCTACTCTCCATTAAACACCAGAAGAAGCTGGGTTTCCAAAGAAGTCCCACAAAGAGTGCCTTGCTTCGTCTGAATTTATTCAAATTAGTGGTGCGGGCGTGTTAGGCCCTGAGAAAGTGTTCATGTCGAGAGGGAAGGCTTGATTCTAACATATTTTGAATGATTTTGGTTTTGCAGTGAAATTTCTATAGGTTCTACGTAGCTTGTGTGAAGAAATTTCCCTTTCCAATAGGAGAATTATGGATTCTCAACCTTCTACACCTCTGATCCTAACACCCTTCAATTATGTTGATTGGAGGGCAGATATGCAGCTAGAATTGCACAAGTAGGGCTACTTCAGGATAATACTTGGAAGGGAGGCTGAGCCCTGTCATCCAGCAGAGATAAACAAGTTTCTGAACCACCTAGATGAATCTTTTGGTTACATATGTACTCACATATCCAGAGATATTCTCTTTCACCTTGAAGGTTTTAGGAATCCCTGGGAATCTTGGGAGAAGCTTGAAGTATTGTTTGGAAAGCAAGATGAGCTTCAAGGACACATTATGGAGAAAAAATTGGTAGCCTTACATCCTAGTATTTTCGATACAATACAATAGTTCTTTACTAAATTCAAATTCCTTGTGCTTCAATGCAGACATTGCGGAATAGAAATAAAGGATGAGAAACATGTTCTCTCCATACTCAACAAACTAGGCTCTGAGCATTTTGTATTTGTCTTAATATTCCATTCTGGAAGGTCTTCCTTTCCCAATTGGAATATTCCCTCACTTGATTCCTTTGTCGAGTCCTTAATACAGGAGGAAGAGAAGTTGATCCAGATGGGAGTCATCAAGACTTCCAAAGATCAAGCTCTCCTAGTGACAGACTTTACCAAAGTGTAAGCTAAAAGGAGACCTAAGGGGAAGGAGCCTAAAGCATCTGATTCGAATCCTAAAGAGAATCAAAAGACATCCGAAGGAGCTTCAGACTCCAAGAAGAAGAAAAGGTTTGAAAAGAAAAAGTGTTCCTATTGTATTATTATGTTTATTTTTATAAAAAAATTGTTGGTTAGACATATCTCTCTAAGTATTTTTTATTGTTAAAATTATTATATATCAAATTTATAAGTTTTCAAAGCTATAAGTTTATGTAAAATAAAAATTAAAAACAATATTATTATGTTTATTTTTATAAAAAAAATTGTTGGTTAGAAATATCTCTCATATTAGATTTTTTAGTGATTAAGAAATCTATACTTTAACTAAGAATGAACTAACCAGAATTAATTACCTTTTATAAAATTAACAATAAAAATTGAGATCCAATTAACCTGAACCAAATAATTTCATATCAGATCCAAATAATATCATATCAGGTTTAAATAGGTTCATATCAAATCCAAGAGTGTGCTCCACCGATATGTTAGATGCACAATTTTATCCTTCTTCAAAATTCTGAAAATTGATGCATGCAATCATTTTGGAATTCACTGGAATCTCTATATCAATGAGAGTGAATGGATCAGTCGTAAAATATGATATTATTTAATAAATATCCATGGTATTACTTATCTGCACACCAAAAACATCATTAGAGATAGATAAATCAAATTCCTCTTCATTTTCTGAAATAATCATTGGTAAACTATGCACAAAATTTAAAATAGAAGAATCATTGGAGAATTTTTACAAAGAATGGAAGGAGATTTTTTCTTCAATAACAGAGATTCAAATGTCTTATTCTGGATCATCCATGTGAGGATATTAGATATCAGAGATCTCATACACTTCAAGAGCAATAGGAGAAGAAGTCACTCCAAGGAGACTTTCTTCAATTCGAATTGTCTATGTGGAAAATTTTGATTCTTCTTCATCTTCAACAATTTGCTTTGTTGTACGAGAGGGTATGAACTCATCATGTTGGATTTTATCTGAACCTCTCTCAACAACTGGGATTTTAGATTCATCTCCCATATGGTTGCTAGGTCCTCCTGATAGAGGGAAAGTGATGAAGGATTCCTTGGAGGCAACCATGTGGTTGGATGCTCCAGAATATATCAAATAAGACTTTGGCGGAGTGAGGCTTGCATGCAAGGAATGGAATCTCTCATGTTCTTTAGTCTGCTCTTCATCATTAGATATATCTACACCTTCTGGAAGGGAAATATTGTTTTGTACACATAGATATTTCAATTGGTCGAAGGTATTCTTCATGCACGAGTCTTTTGGATTAAAACCCCCTTACATCTGACCATGGAAGGAACCAATCCTCTCACCATGTCAAAATGGCTATGGGTCTCATCATTTTCCCTTGGAGGAAACCTCGATCTAGAGAACACCAAGATTCTCCCTGAAGCACTCAAAATTCACCGTAGCTAATGGCTTCCTCAATACATCAATTATATGTTCCTCCGTCACAACATACTGGAGCTTCACTTCTCCCCTCTGTACCACATCCCTGATATAGTGATACTTGATCTCGATATGCTTTGACTTGTCATGGAACACTGGATTCTCTGACAAATTCACACAACTCTGGTTGTCACAATGTATACAAGTAGCATCCATCTGGAGATCAAATAAATCAGACAGTAGCTTCCACAGCCATACTGCCTCACAACTAGCTGAACAAGCTGCGACATACTCTGCTTTAGCTATACTCAGTGCCACACAAGATTGCTTCCTGCTAAACAAAGATATCACACCTGATCCCATAAAGTAACAACATGAGGTGCTCTTCCTATCAATGGCACTGCCTGCCCAATCTAAATCAACATAACCCTCAAGGTTAATCTTCTGATTCGCCTCATACTTGAGCCCATAATAAATTGTACCCCTCAGGTACCTCAGAATATGCTTTGCAGCAATCAAGTGAACATGTCTCATATCTGTCAAGAACTGCCTCAAGGTGTTCACAACAAAGTAAATTTCTGGTCTCATGTTTGTCAGGTACATCAAGGACCCAATCATCTGATGATATACCATAGCATCAACCACTTTTGATGAAGCATCACTCAATAGCTTCAGGTTCGATGCCATAGGTGTGGTCATGGCCTTGCAATCCATCATCCCAAACCTCTTCAGGATATCTACTGCATACTTCCCTTGTCCGAGGGAGATTCCATCCGCATTCTTCCACACCTCCATACCTAGAAAATAATGCATCATACCCAAGTCCTTAATTTCGAACCCGGCAACAAGCTTTCTCTACGTATCAGAAATCAAGCCATCCATGCCTATCACAAATAGATCATCTACATACAATAGAAGCATTATTAGGTTTCCATATTCAACCTTGTAGTAAAGGTTGGAATCTGCTTTACTCTTGGTAAAGCCCAAACTGGATAGAAAGCTATCAATTCTATCATACCATGTCCTGGGTGCCTGTTTCAAACCATACAGGGATTTCTTCAATGTACACACATGAGACTCCCTGTCATGTATCTCCCTTCTACATACACTTCCTCTTCCACTACACCATTCAAGAAAGCAGTCTTGACATCCATTTGGTGTATCTTCCATTTCATTACTACAGCCAAAGCAAGTACTGATCTGATGGAAGTGTATCTAGCTATAGGTGCAAAGGTTTCTTCATAATCTATTCCTTCTTTCTGGTAGAAGCCTTGAGCCATGAATCTTGCCTTATATTTCTCTATGCTACCATCTATGGCATGCTTGATCTTGTAGATCCATTTGGAAGTTACAACTCACTTCCCTTCTGGTCTTGGGACAACATCCCAAACATCGTTCTTCATGATCGATTGATACTCTTCGATCATAGCATCCTTCCATTCTTTCCGTTATGCCGCTTCTTCATAGTTGGTAGGTTATTTATTGATAGCATCACATAGTAAGGCTACATATCTGGAGCAAGATCTGGTTCTTTTTCTTTCTATGTGATTCTCTTCTAGAGCCCCATATCTTTCTGCACCTTGGATAATTTCTCATACCCAAGTAGGTTTCCTCTTGTGATGATCGTTCTCCTGAGGTGGATCTACCGGTCTTTGTGGTTTTTCAAATTCTCGATCTTCTTCTTGAATTTCTTCATTCATGGTTGTATAATGAATTCTAGGTGATTCTGCTTCTTTAGTATCTTCAACAGGTCTCTTTCTAGATTTGTTGTAAGCTGTGTCTTCATCAAATGTTACATCCCTACTCATGTCAATCTTCTTATATCTTGGGAAGTATATCCTGTATGCCTTCGAGCTTTCAAAGTATCCCACAAATATACCCTTCTTTCCTGAAGGATATAGTTTTGTTCTCTTTTCTTTTGGAATGTGTATGTACACTAGACAACCGAAATTTATGAGATGGTTGACTTCTGGTTTCTTGCCGGAGAAGACTTCTTCAGGAGTCATTTTCTTGAGTACTCTATGTGGAGTACGGTTCTATACATACATTGCTATTCTAGCAGCTTATGCCCATAGATGCATAGGAAGATCCTGATCATGAAGCATTTCTCTTGCAGCTTCCATGATAGTTCTATTCTTCCTTTCTACAACCCCATTCTGTTGTGGATTGTAAGGAGTGGACAACTCCCTCTTAATCCTTGATTCTTTGCATAAGTCTTTTAATTCATTTGATGGAATTCTCTGCCATTATCTGATCGAAAGGTATTGATCTTCTTTTCTATATGGTTCTCGATCAAGGCTTTGAATTCCTTTAACTTGCTGAAAAATTCATCTTTGTTCTTCATGAAGTAAATCCATGTTTTCCTACAAAATCCATCAATGAAAGAAACATAGTATACATATCTGCTTAGCGAACTTGATGACATTGGTTCACATACATCAAATTATGATGATTTCCAAGATTCCTTTTTCTTTGCGTTCTCTACTTGGAAATGTCTTCTTTGTTTTTTTTCCTTTCACAAATCCTTTGCAGACCCCTTCATGTTTTTCTTGAATTTCTGGAAGACCTTCAATAGCTTTGCTTGCAAGTGGTAGTGCTCTGTAATGCACATGTGCAAGCCTTCTATGCCGAAGTTCATTTGGCTCTACTGTGTAATTGACCATAGCTTGTTCTGGATGGCCCTTCAACTTGTATAAACCTCCTTCTTGTTCTCCGATCACTATTGCATCATCAATAGTCTTTCCTCTTGGACGCATGAGGACTTGGCCATCTACAAATGCAACCCTCATGCCTTTTGCATCCAATGCTGATATGGATAGAATATTCTTCTTTAGTCTTGGTACAAACAAGACATCCTTCATTTTTATAGACTTTCCGGAGTCTAGCTTGTAGGAGGATTCACCACTACCTTTTATGGGATATTGGTATTCATCCCCAAGCTTCACCTTATGGGGTGAATTATGTTCGTATAGTTTCTCAAAGGATTCCTTGAAACCTGTCATGTGCTTGGAAGCCCCACTTTCAATAAGCCAATCTTTGCTTCCATGAGTGACAGTTCTCGTGGGAGCAGAGATCAAAACATATTCATCTTCACTTGAAGAGTCTTCACTTTCTTGTTTTACCCTCTTCCTTGGAGGATCATCATCCTCAGCAATGTGAGCATGATGTCTTCTCAATGGAGTTCTTATTCTTCTTGGATCCATTCTTATTCATGGGACAATTTCTAGCAAAGTGTCCTATTTCATCGCATGTATAACATCTGATTTTGGATGAATCCCTTCTTGCAGTGTTACTTTTCTAATGAGAATGCTTACCTTGGTGATGATGATTTTCCCTTCTTCCTTCTTGATCTTTACTTCCCATATTTTATTCTCGAGCTGCTATCTGAGCTTCTTCTTGAGAACATTCTTCCCATAGTCTACTGAACTTGACTAACTTCTTCCTAGCACAGATTCCTTGGATGAAAGAATCCCATGACCTAGGGAGGCCATTCAATGTTGTCATCACAATTCCTGCATTCTCCACTTCTTCATCTACTGCTTCTAGCTATTCTTTGATTTGGGAGACCTTGTGAAGTATGACTGGATGGTCTCCTCATTATGGATCTTGACATTCTTCAATCAGTTCCTTAGACTCATCTTCTGATTAATGTTCTTCCCTTCAAACAATTTGGTTAGGGAATCAAACATGGATTTAGGTGTCTTGCGGGAGGACACCTATGGAATTAGGTGATCCTTGATAGAATTTGCAATGATCCTCTTTTTCATAACCTAATTCTTCTTATGTAAGGCCTTGGCCTCATCTCCCTCTAGAACTGGAACCTCCTCATGGATGTAGGAGTCCAACTCATTTTCTTCTAGGACCAGGGAGATCCTATAATTCCAAGCTCGAAAGTTATTAGATCCCTAAAGCTTTTCATAAAGCTTGGTATGATGAGACATCTTAACTGAGAACCTCAAATGTAAATGCAAAAGATTTAGATCTTACCAGGTCAAGATGTCAAATCTGGATTTGGAGCTGAAATCCTGCAGTGCTAGTTTAGGAGCAGATTAGGGTTTTGCTTTTTCAGAGTTTTATCCAACCAATTTCTTTGAATTTGATCCCTAACTTCGATTTTGGGGAGGAGATCAATCCAGGCCTGGGTTCACTGAAAGATTCCACTTTTGTGAAAAACCCTAATTTTTGGCAGCAGTGTCGGGTCCAAAACCGAAAATCTACAGAATTGATTCTGCCTCGACAGAAAGATGTGCCCTAGGGAGGAGAGTTATTTCACCTACTTTTGTTGAAAATATATGGAGAGAGATCCATAAAATAGGAATCCCTAGTTCCTGCAGTTGCACAGTGTCTTCTTCTTAGGTTAGCTCTGATACCATGTTAGATTTTAAACATTAAGCTAGCATATCATTAGGATGTTTAACTGAGAGAACAACAAGCATAGCAATCAAACACAAGAGACAATGAAAACAGTGTTTTTCCTCGAGGAAACCATAAATGGAGAAAACCCCGCAACTTCCTCAGAGATAGAATCAGCACCAAAGTGAAACCCAAAAAACAGTAAGATGATCTCCTGATAGTAGTAACTTCTTTCTTCCTTGCCCTAGTGTCTTTCTCTTCCTCGGCTATGCACTACAACTGAGTGTGAGTGAGTGTGTGATAAATATATAGGATAGCTCTCTATTTATTCTAATTCCTGACTTGAATAAACCCAATTAGGGTCGGCTTCACTAGGTGAGTCTAATAACCCTAGTGCCCTAGAACTGCGGGGACTTTAACCCTTAGACAATAGGAGAGTTAACCACCTTGACTTGACATGAGTTGTTTACATTATAGAAACTTCCCGATAGGAACATTGGGGCATGACATGAATCAAGTACATTACAAATACATATCGGAATAAACATCGGGCTACAATACATAAGAAATACAAGTCAATACATTCTGAAGTTATAATTACATGAATAGTTGTTTTTAAAGTTGTCCAAGTCGCATATCTTGTTGACCCACATGCACATTACCACATGCAATAGATGATGGAGTGCTACAACCTCTGGCAAGACAAAGGATGAGGATGAGTTGTGCAACATTAATATTCCAGAAACTGAAGGAAGTTGGGCTTTCGCAGCACCAGATGTGCAAACGGATTCCATGACTCAACTGCTAAAGATTAAGAAAGTTAACATTGGGATGGAGGAGAATCCAAAATTTTCCAACATTGGGGACTATTGGGACAAGGAGACCATGGAATAGATCATTGATCTATTGCATGATTTTCAAGACCTGTTCCCAAAAAAATTCCCAGAAATGAAGGGGATATTGGGTGACCGAGGGGAAATGAAAATCTCGTTGAAACTAGATGCAAAACCAGTGAGACAGAAGCCATACCATTTGAATCCGCGATATAAAGAATGGGTCAAGGATGAACTTGATCGGATTCTAGATGGATGGATTATTTAGATTGTCAAAGAATGAGAATGGATAATTCCTATGGTGGTACAAGAAAAGAAGACTGGGGAGGTCTAAATCTATGTCGATCTAAGGAAACTGAATGATGCTTGCATGCATGATTACTTTTTGACGTCGTTCACAGATGAGGTTCTTGAGGGAGTAGGTGGTCAAGAAATGTATTCCTTCACAAATGGATTTTCTAGGTATCACTAGATCCAAATTTCAAAGGAATACCACCACACAACCACATTTGTCACCGAGTGGCGTTGCTTTCAGTACACAGTAATTCCCTTCGAGCTGAAGAATACGCCTGTGGTATTCTCTCGCATTGTCGTCACTACATTTAATATTTTATTCCAAAATTTTTACAGGTATATATGGATGACTTGATAGTATATAGATTGATCAAGGATCACTTGGAAAACCTACTCTTGATGCTGGAGAGGTATCAACAACATCAGATCGCATTGAATTCAAAGAAGTGCATATTTTGTGCACCATTTGGGATACTAATGGGTCATATCATATGTAAGCAAGGGATTTTGGTTGATCTAGCGAAGATTACGCTCATTATGAGCCTAACACCACCTACAAATGTGAATATGAGTCCCACAACACTAGGGCATATTGGGTACTATCGCAAGTTTATCCACGGTTATGCTGTGATTACCGTGCCCCTATAGAAACTGATAAAGAAGGATGTTGCATTCATATGGAACCATAAATGTAAAAGTAGCTTTGATACATTGAAGGACAAGCTGGATTCATCACCCATTTTTATGGAGAGAAATTCCTATGGCTTGGGGTACCACAATAGACAGCTTGACTCCAGAAATCAATACTTTCCAATATGCAATAGAAACCAAATATCTAACACTAAAGGATCTCGATTCGTACCTTATTCTGGACGGTTGATGTAGATCCCCATTGAGCTTTCCAACTCCATCTTGTATTGATAAACTGCTTCCTCAACAATCAGCAAACAAGATAGGCATGCTATATATATTTGTGTTAGACCTACTCTAGCATATATAATCAATAACATATAAGAATTTAAAAGCATCCATTGACAAAATACTCATTCAAACACATATTATTGGATAGGAAAATATATTTCTATTAATATAAAAACAAAGATTACAAGAGTGACAACCTCTATCGACACGTCTACGAATTGGAGAAACTGAGTCCCCCACTTGGGCCTCCACCACTTCAATCCTCCATCTCTCGATAGCAAGCTCACAAGAAAAAGGAAAGCTTGGGAAGAACACAAAATTTCTCCAAGGGACAAAGGGATGCAGACTAAAGTATAAGCTCCGACAACAATGGACTATAGTTTCTTTGCTCTCAATTCCTCATGCCTTCAATGTATCCAAAGGGTTCCTTATATGGCTCTTCAATGGGGTAATGAAGGGTCGAATCTGAGCGATCTCAAGGCATATGGAAGGCTAGGAGACAAGTGAGTTGGATCCACATCAAGAAAAACTCCAAAAGAATTTGGCCTTTTGCACACATCCCAATCTACGCGGTTTTAGGGGTCAAATCCATGTATGTACGCAAGAAAGGGATTAAAAGTCGCGTATGGAAATTTTAGCATGTTTTTAGGGATGATCTTGGAAACATCAAAGGTACAAAAATGGTCCATGGGGTCTAAAGAGTCTGCAAAGGGACAGGGAAGGCCATAAAAGTGTGATTCACCATGTGTGGTAAAATCATCTATAACAGATGCCCTCTAATGTGTGAGGTCATAGGGGTCATATGATGGTTGAAATACATCATAAGTCCATCCCAAAAGTGGAGTGATGAAGAACCCAGTGGAAGGCCAGCCACCCAATTAGAATAATATAATGATACAACTCTGCATATAACTAGAAGTACATATAGCAGTCCCGGATACATAAGAGTACAATGGCCATGAATAGGCATGATACAATATATGACATGAGTGGTCATTGCCACGTACAATATACATAGATAAAAATATCCATGATGAAGATATACAAATGATCATGATCTCCATAATTGCTGAAGATATATAATGGACCAAAATATCCATAATGGCTGGAAATGTCTGGCATATACTGGAATCAAGTCACGAGAGCTGAAATCTCATGAACACTGGCATGATCAAGGAGGTAGCATATAAGATATGCCACCAATCTGGAAATTCTTCTACACAATCTGCTATGAGTACATGTCCTACTATGTGAATAGAGGTGTCGAGGTCGAACATAGTATTCCATCGTCTAATTACCGGTCATTGATGTATACCATTAAGAGACACGAGATCACCTACTGATAATGATAATGGGAATCAAGGTACTAGAATGCAAACTAACAAGTGTGAATAAATGTGTTGAGGTCAAACACTTGAGATAATCCATCGATCATGGGACATTGATGTATTCCCAAAAAATGTCGACGGTGAGAGAACCTGCCACTAATGACTACAAGTCTCAAGGCACTCAAAAATGACTCTAGATTCCAATCCCAGAATAAATGATCTAAAGTCGATGGGATGAAATCCGTTGGAAGGAGGGCATTAAGGCATCCCCCATCATCCAACACAAGGTACTCAGCAAGGCTATATAATATGGAAGAACTCGATCATAAGGTGCACGAACCAGTAACTCTACCGGGAATGGCCAACATGCAAAGTCAAGATAATTGAGGAATGGCCGACTCAGGTTTCAACTTCCTTCGAACAAGATCATAACGAAAAATGGTGACTAAATGTACGCAACATATCCTCGATATACAAAACTACGACATCTCTGCAACACAGGAGTCATCGACAGAGGCTCCATAGGGACTAGAAGCTTAACCCGTAAGTGGAGATAAACTTAGATAAATGAGTATAGCTCCTAAATTCAAACTATTAACCCAACCAATGGATGTGAGATACAGTGCTCTGTTCGAAGGCAACACGACTCGATAGCTACCAAAGATAACATCTTTCCTTGTGCGTCTTTTTGGTTTTTTAATTTTTTTGGACTTTTTCAAATATTTGACAAGCTTGAAAAAGAATAAAATTGCTTTCAAGTTACAGACTAGGAGGAGACAAGTGTCAAATGGGAAAACAAACTAGTTCCAAGTAGTGGAACATACCTATGCTCAATGCAAGGATACATGTGTAGGATAGCGACACTCAGGGGAAAGTCCCCTCCCGGTAAAAATAGGGAATCAAGCTGCAAATGATATATAAAATGGCTCTACATGGCTAGACATGAGACAAGATTAGGCTATATCGTTGATACTCAAAGTCAGGGAAGCTGACATAAGGCCCAATAAGGCAGGAAAAGCTCATGATAATGCAATTACAACTTGACATAAGGGAGTCCTGAGGAAACAGGCCAGCAAAAGATCAAGAGGAGTATGAAGCTCTTACTAAATGTCATGGCGGTACTATACAATAGACTCCCACACCCTAAAGGACAAACTATCGTCATGGGCACCAAATGCAAATAAGGAGCTAACTAGGGTACCCATGTAAGGTCAAGCTCTACCATTCACATCATGCCACTTCTAAAACAACAAGAAGGTTCTGTGACATGATATAATGGGTTCATACCTATGGTTATAATGAAACGGTCATAAGGTCATGCAAAATGCAAACAAGGGTGAAACCAAACCTATATGCCAATTTAAACATCATACTTGAAATGGGCACGAACGGGTCAAAACAACAGTCGAAACAGTGCTCAAAAAGGTCTCCGATAGACCAAAGTTTGGTCTTAGGGGACATTAACCATCATCATCATCATTAGTCAAAAAACGGTCCAATAGGATTAGAAATGGTCCAAACTATAGAAAAGGGGGTAAAAATTTTCAAAAATTTGAAAATTTTCTATAAATAGTAAAAAATTCAAAACATTATATAACATTTGAAATTTTTACCCAATTGAGCTCAGAACTTCAAACGCGAATTCCGGGAGATCCAGCTGGCGGAATCCGACACCGTTTTTTCCAGGTAACTTCCCATGCCATACTCTTTCATTTACATGCAAAATTTTCAATTTTCCATGGTCCAATTTGATCTATAGGCCATCCTAAATTATGCAACATGGCCCACGTGGCAATTGGGGATTTTTCCGTGTATAGGGATAGATATACGTGGAAAAGGGGCCCAAAGTCACGTACATGCGGGATCTACAAGTTTTGGTGTCTTGGTGGCTTAAGGGCCAAACCAAGACTACTACAGATGCTAGTAGACTACTGAGATCCTAACTCAGAGTCTTTCCAGATCGATGGGATGTCCCTCACCATAGAAGTGGAGGACATATACTTTATTACCAGATTGTCCCAACGGGGGAAAGTGGTTAACCTACGTTCTCGCGGGCCCGGAGGTGGCATCACCATAGATGAGTAGATAGCAGTGTACTGTTATCCAGACACGGAGAAGGTCGGGATTCAGATCCCAACTAACTCCATATAGGTGCTAGGCCTAAAGGCCATACTACTGACACTCGATAGGATAGCAGGGCTAGCCTCACTCCACCAGGCCTCGTAGCCCCTGATTTTCTATGCAATGGAGTGCATGAGGCCCATAGTTTATGACTAGATTACTACGCTGTTGAGCAATATGAAGCAACAACTCAGCGACTGCAATATAGGTAGGGTGCGAAACTTCGGTTTCAGCAGTATACTGAGCACGTTCTTCTTTGAGCGTGTTCTAGGATTGAGCCCTAGAATTTACATTCCTCTTCACGCGGTTCAAGATCTGGCCCAACGGCATTGGGCAGATGTGATGCACAAACTGGGTGGAGGTAGGGTTTCCAACCCCTATCCAGTTGATTTCTTTCCATGGTGGCAGTAGTATATAGTTGCCATCGATGATTACCCCTACGGTGATAGATTTTTAGGGAGACCCTGACATACCACTACCACTAGGATCAACATATAGTGACATTAGTAACGAATCCCAACCCTCTTTTTTTTTTTAAATTTTGAGTTATTTAATTTTTTGCGTTTTTTGATATATAGAATCAAAAAGACATTTTTTTGCGTGACAACACATAGTGACATCTGTCATATGCATGTAGATGTAGGACCACGATGGCCTAAAGGCTTCCCTCGTCATAGACGGAGGGCAAGAGGAGATGACATTACGGGTGTGGGTGCGGAGCAGACACTCTAAAGCATTCATACCAACTTCGTGCAGCTGACACATAGGGTACCCATGGTGCAAGTCGAGGACTTTCCTGAGGCCATGCAGCATCAGGTGGTGGGTGTACCACGAGCATGGGTACGGTTATTTTGACGGCTATCTAGAGTCGTGGTGACGTTCCATGATTAGAACCCCCCTCCTCCTCCCCAGGCTTAGATACCTGGGAATGATACATTTTGTACTACCGTGTATTTATATTTTGGTGGCTCGGAAGCCCCATTTTTGTATTATGACACTTATGTATTATCACATTTTGGATGTTTATGAAAAACTTTTATGATTATCGATTTATTTATTTACATGTGTAAAAATGTATGTTTGTGATGAGTTTATTGTCTATGAAACAAATGCCAATCTAACACATTGTTAGCATATGAGTCAGCAACATGATTATTAATTCTTGGAACATGTATGTATGTTATATTGTCAAATTTTCGTTCTAATAATCTCACACATAAGGTAATAATGTTTGATTCCTAACATGATACAAGCCATTAAGATATGACACCACTAGCTGCGAATCAAGATGTACCTCAAGAGATAGAACACCATGTGAAATGGCATCTCGTAGAAGATCTATAATGACGCTATACTCAACAACATTGTTTGAAGAGGGTCGTAAACATATGCCTCCTGAAGACAATACCTGACCCGTAGGAGTATAAATTACCCAAGCAGCAGAGGTTGAGTGTTGAGTGTGATGGCTTGCACCATCTACGAATCCTATAAAGATGGAAGACTCCATTGACATTTGCCATAAGAAATGGAAGCTAATTAACAAACCCGATCACCATAAGAAAAAACCTAACTATGCAAAATATTGTACAATAATATACAATAGTCAGCCCTGGCTGAAAATCATGCATAGTACTTTGTAAGGTAGATCCCATTTCTAGGCTCCACCAAGGCTGTCCCCTAATAATATACTAGCTCATAAGCACCCTTCTCTAACACATGTTTAACAACGTAAGGACCATGCCACATGGGGTTGAATTTTCCTGCCCCCAAGGGTTCTTTAGCTTGATCCCACAAAAGGACCAAATATCCCTCACTAAACTTCCTTGGATGGACAGATTTATCATACTAGACCTTAACGCGATGCTTATTCACTTCTAGATCCACCAAGGAATCTCGGTATTGCTCATCAAGCTACTCTAAGTGGACCAAACGCTCCTCCAATGTCGAAGTGTCTGGTAAGATTTCTATGGATATCTTCAAAGAAGGGATCTCGCACTCAACCGGCAATACAAACTCCACTCCATGTACAAGCTGATATGGAGAAAAACCCGTGGCAGTCTTAACATTGGTCCTATAAGCCCACAAAGCAGGATATAACATGATGTGCCAATTGTTCTTGCTTTGTGCAATGGTTCGTTGGAGAATGGACTTGAGTGATTTGTTCACTGCTTCAACCTTTCCATTCGCTTGAGGGTAATAAGAAGAGGAATGCTACTGCTTATACCCTAACTTCGAGGCTAACTCTTCCATCATCTGATTCTAAAATTTCCTGCCATGGTCAATGACAAGCTCCTTCGGAATACCGAATCGAGTAATAATAGGTTGAATATGAAGTGTGTGGCTATCTCACTGTCGGATTTAACTGTAGGCATAGCCTTAGCCCATTTCGTGTAGTCAATAGCCATGATAATATGGTGATGCAACCTAGTTGAAGCTGGGTTGTAATCCATGAAATCAAGCCCCTAGATAGTGAAGGGACCAATGGTGATAATGGGATGTAACAGGGCAGGACGTGAGCGCATATTACGTGCAAACACCTAGCAAGGGTGGCACTTCTTAACTGCATAGACACAATCTTCAAAGATCAATGGCTAGAAATAAACCACTCTCAAGATTTTTTGGGCTGTAGAAATCCCAGATAAATGACCACCACGCGCCCCTCTGTGGCAATCATTCAGTACAAGCTCATCCTCCTCATGAGTGGAACAATGACGTAAAATGGAATCTACCCCACGGCGGTACAATGTGTTATCCACTATGAGGTAATTCTTGGATATGCAACGTAACCGTCGTCATTTATCCCGTGAAAGGTGAGTAGGGACCTTTAATGTTTGTAAATATATGATAATATCCCCATACCATGGATCCAAAGTTGAGATCAAGAAGATGTGCTCATCGACAAACATATCTTCACAAACTTCCTCCTCCTCCTCGCTTGGGAAATTAGATATAAGCTCAGCAAAAATCAACGATTTATTTGATTTTTCCCAAACAAACTCGAGATCAAATTCTTGCAAGATGAAAATCCATTTATTATACTTTCCCCCAATCATCCTTCTAGTGAGGATGAACTGAAATGGATTGACATGGGCTACAACCAAGGTCTGGCGAGGGAGAATATAGTGTCTCAATATTTGAACCGCATGCATGGTAGCTAAGGCAAGCTTCTCCACATGGGAATAATGGATCTCTACATCTATAAGGTTTCAGCTTAGATAATATATGGCATGCTCTTGGAGCTCCTCATCCTCTTGAACCAAAACCATACCAATCGTCTACATGGATGCGGCCACACAAAGTAGAAAGTCACGGCTATAGTCGGGTGGACTAATCACCGAGGCCGATGCTAAGGCTCGCTTAAGCGCATCAAAGGACTCTTGGGATCACTCATCCCAACAAAAGGTAGTGTCCTTCTTCAAAAGATGCATAAAACCTCTAGTCCAATTGGCAAAGTTAATGATGAATCTCCATAAGAAGTCTGCCATGCCTTGCAAAGATTGAAGATGTATAATGTTTCTCGGGGGAGACAATTGAAGTATTGCCTCAACCTTTAAAGGGTCGACTCTTATACCCTTTGTGGAGACAATGAACCCTAATAAGAGACCATACTTCACACAAAATATGCACTTATGAGGATTTAATATGACTAAATAATGGCGGCACCTTTCGAACACTAATCTCAAATGGTAGGAATGATGCATTCTCATACAAGAATGGGTATCAAGGTCATCCAAAAAGACTTCAATAATCGATTTGAGATCATGGAAGATCGAGGTCATAGCCCGCTGAAATGTGGCTCCGGTTTTTTTAAGGCCAAAATGCATCTTTCGATATGCAAAGGTTCCCCAAGGACAAATAAAGGCAGTTTTATGTTGGTCCTCAGTTTTAATATGTATCTGATTGTATCCAGAAAATCCATCCATAAATGAAAATACCTTGCTTCCCACACACTCATCCAAAATTTGATCAATAAATGGTGTGGGGAAATTGTTCTTAGGACAGACACGATTCAAGTCATGGAAATTAGTGCATATGCGAATCATTCCCTGCTTCTTATCCACCATAATGGGGTTTGAAACCAACTCCGTCAAGGGAATGGGATAGATAAAACCGGCATTCAACAGTTTTTCTATCTCTACCTTAATCACGGGTGCTTTCCTAGGATTCACCGCACGAAGCGTTGTCGAATAGGCTTAGCATTGGAATAAGTTTTAATATCATGTTCAACAATGCAAGGGTCGATACCTAGCATTTCTTCATATGACCAAGAAAATACATCACGAAATTCTTTGAATAGCTCGGTATACTCTTGAATCTCAACATGAGAACATTCTGCCCCAATATAGACATTCTCAATCTTGCCAAGATCATGAGAGATATTGATAGGAATGGTAGGAGATATATTTGCCATGTTTTCATCAACGATCGAACCAGGAGAGCTCAATGGAACCATGGGCCTACCAATTCTCTCACTAAGAACCTCCCTAAATTCCTCACGCTTCAAACAGTCAAGCTCAGGAAGAAAATAAGATCTATGATGCAACTCTTCCCAAGGTGGCTCAACCCCAGACATGGCCTCAATAATAGCTTCATCTAAAGGAAAAACACTATCAAGGTAGTCATGTGTGTCAGAAGATTGAACGGCCCATGCAAGCAGTACATATGGGTCCTCCTCCTCCATCCACGAAGAGGAAGGACTAGGCTCTGCAACACATGCAATATTAGCTTGATCCTCTATCATAGTTGTAGGCAACGTCACATCCTTCTCGATAGGCTCACTCGAAGGGATCGGTGTAGGAAGAATCCAAGGATCTTCCATATGGATTGTGTGAAAAAGACACCGATCTCACTGATGACGAAGCCTCACCAGAACTAGACCCTATCATAAGAACAGGTGCAGGACAACTAAAGCTTCCCATAAGGGATAGATACATGCCAACATCCACACTCCCATTTGTCAGCTAAGAGTGCTCTACAATCAAGATGGAAGCTCCCGAAGATGCGGTAACCAACGGATTCTTGAATGACATTTAATCAATCGTAACTATCTTCCCATTAAACGAAAAGCATACAACTCAAAATAAATAAAAAGCTACGGCTTGCATACTATACATCCAATTCCTACCCAGCAACAAATTGTAGTCAAGGGGTGCATCAACAACCTTGACCTCTATCGCAACGGTCTTCCCTCCCAAATGAACCTTAAGAGAAGGAAGAATCCCATGCTGTTGAAATGATCTCCCATCAAAAGAAGTCAACATGGTACCGGATTTAGAAAACTTGGGGGAACCCAAACCCTTCCAACACGCCAAAGACATCATGGAAGCAGCAGCACCTTCGTCAATCACAGTGTGTTTAACGGTCATGTTAAGACATTCTACATGAATCAAGAGAGACACGTAGTAAGGAAAGTGAGGTTGTAGTCCCCCAGTTTCAAATTTGATGACAAAGGAATAATTATCATCTTTTACACCAAGGGCAGAAAGCAAAGCATTCCTTTGTGAAGGACAACTCTGAAGTACTTCAAGTGCAGACATCACACAAGGAGTGTGGCCCAAATCCTCAACAACAGAATAGTTTTGGGTGGCTTGGGCATTAGGATTGTGCCCTGAACACTTAAGGACTCCCTTAGGAATGCGAGGTGCTACTTCAGGCTTATCCACAGGTTTAGGGTTTAGGATTGTTCCCTGAACACTTAAGGACTCCTAGGTGGATCAGGTTCCTTTCCAAGGTCTGGTTGTGACGAACCAAAGTCCTTTGCACGAGTCAAAACCTTAGTATCATGAACCATGTTGATGCAACCATGACCACTAGCCTCTGGTGGATCTTGATCACCACCAAACTGATCATGGGTCCTCAAGTTCATGTTTTGATTATGAGGTAAAGGGTTGGTCAGCACAGCTGGGCCCTGTGCTATGAATATCAAGGCTTCATCGATTCGAGGGCACAAGTGAGTGAGGTGGTCCTCCTTACACAACTTGCAAGGAAACTTAACCTTATGTTTAGACTGCTTGTCCCCCCCAGCATTTCAGGCCTTCTTATCATTATAATTGGCATTTTCATTCCTATTCCCACCCTTACAATTGTTCTTACCCTTCTTCTTATTCCTTTTGGGTTGTTGGTTACCCTTCTGGTCCGACAATTGCATCGAAAGCACACTTGCCATTTGGGTGGGTTGAGACAAAGCCATGGCTTGTCCCAAGGCAGATTGGTTGATAGACAATTGACTAACCTGTTGCACAACCGAATCCGCAGGTTTGGCACTCGTACAACAAACAATTCCATCGGCATGTGGTCCAGGTTTGATCTTAGGGTCAAAACTAGAACGCGGAGCATTAGGAATGATCTCATATAACAAACCGGATTGAGCATAAATCAAGTCCAATTCCTGTGCCATAAAAATGGCTTGTTCCTCATTCTGAACTCTAGATGTAGAAACATCCTTCGCTATATAAGGCAATAGCGATTTAAGGAACCACTCGAGGAGAAACTCCGGTGGTATGAAGGCTTTAATCAATCTCTTATGTCTACGCCACTCTTGGATATGGTTTTAGATATGCATGGATTTGTCTTACTGAAATGTCGACAAGAGTTTTGTACCAACATCGTAACACACTGGTAGCTGGAAGTGGTTGGTAAAAGTCATAGCTAGGTCATCGAACAAAGCGAATGCCCCCCTAGTTAACTCTATGTAACATTTCGTAGGAGGCCCTGTAAGGGTGCATTGAAATAGCCTTAAACAGATCAAATATTCATGTAAGGAATTAGAAGAGCACCATAGGTGAACTGTAGTAACATGTTCACTCGGATCTTCTCCTGGTTTTCCCTCGAAATGGGGGATATCTAAGGGAATCTTATTAGGGACAACCGACCAAGCCGGGTCATTAGATATAGGATCGTTCATTAGTCTCGACAAGTCAGGTAGATTTAGCGTTGCGAGGAAAGGGAGCCTAGGATGAGCAGGTCTATGCCCCGCTCCCTGATAATTTTGGTTCACATAAGGATGATTACCATAACCACCATGGCCTTGGCCATAGTGCCCTCCTCCCGTTTGACTTGTGTAGGGTGGCATGGAAGAACCATAATGTGTTGTACCTTGACTATGTGGGGATACAAAGCCATAATTTGGAGAGTGAGTGGGTTGTTGATACCCGTACCCATAAGGTGAATAACTCTGTCCATTCTATGATCCATAATAAGGTCCATAAGAAATCCCATGAGATGTCCCATGAGAAACCCCATAAGTAGGAATAGACGTTCCGAAAGTAGTAACATGACCTCCAAAAGTTGGAATGTGACCTCCTAAAACAACAGGAGGTAATTGACTTTGAGACACAACTAGGCGAGTAGCGACAGTATGAACATGACTCGTAGCAACATTCTGGCCCGAAGGACCACATGAATGTGGGGGAGGAATAACATTCAAAGAACTAGGAATAGAGGACGAAGGGACATGTGAAGCTATGTAAGTGGTTTTCTCTACAGTCACTCGTCTAGGTTCTAGTATCTAAATAGGGCTACTAGCACCAGGTCTAGGGAAGACATAAGATGTGACCTCCACCGCCGGGATGGAGGGTGCAATGTGATTTGTGTTCCCAAATCTCTCCACATGGTAGTGATAAGGAATGCCTCCAGGCATGGTGTTAGGTTCAAAATTTGACTCATCATGCTGAGACAAATCATGTGCAAGAATACCAGACATGTCATAACTAGTGCTCTTAGGTTCAAGATGAGTCTCGTCTCCCGGAAACCAATATCGGTGACCTATGAATGAGCGATCATACCCATTGTGTGTAGGTATATCCGGTGAAGGGTCATATGTAGGAGTAGGCTCTTCTTCCTCCACTTCATGAATTGAAGAAAGCAGCTCAGGAATTTCATCTTCATGATCTCCCATTGTGTGTGAATCAATGTGATAAGGTGGAAGTCCTGCTAAACAACGAGAACGAAAAGGATCCGCACCCAAATCCACAATGACTCAAAAAATGAAAAAGACTCTCTAATTATGAAAAACCCTAATCAAGCTAAGGTGCACAGAGGTACACCAATAAAATATAAGCCAAACACAAGCAATCAAGGGTAGGATAAGAGAGCTCCCGAATGAAGCAGGTATGTCTCACCTAGGAGAGGCTTGAGACTCCCATACACAACAAGTAGAGGTTCGTAACCAATTATTGTGGCCCTCAGCTTCAATGCATATAGTGACCGTGTTGTCCGACCCCAACCTGGCCGAGACACCTAGCTACCACCTAGCTACTTGGAAATGTCTTCTTTGTGTTCTTTCCGTTCGCACATCCTTTGCAAACACCATCATGTTTTTCTTGTATTTATGGAATACCTTTGACAGCTTTGCTTACAAGTGGTAGTGTTCTATAGTGCACATGTGCAAGCATTCTGTGCCAAATTTCATTTGGCTCTACTAATTCATGGACCAAGGCTTGTTCTAGTTGGCCCTTTAGCTTGTATAATCCCCTCTCTTGCTCTCCAATCACAATTGAATCATCTATATTTTATTTCCCTTTGGCCACATGAGAACTTGGCCATCTACAAATGCAACCCTCATTCCTGTTTCTTCCAATGCATAGATAGAGAGGAGGTTCTTCTTTAGTCCTGGTACAAACAAGATATCCTTCATCTTCATAGACTTTCCAAAGTCTAACTTGTATGAGGATTCACCACTACCTTTTATTGGATATTGGTAGTCATCCCTAAGTTTCACCTTGTTGGGTGACTCATGTTATGATAATTTCGCAAATGATTCTTTGAATCCTGTCATATGCTTAGAAGCCCCACTATCAATAAACCAATCCTTGCTCCCATGTGTAACAGTTCCCGTGAGGGTAGAAATCAAAACATATTCTTCATCACTTGAAGAATCTTCACTTTCTTGTTTGACTCTCTTCTTGGAAGGTTCATCATCCTCTGCAACATGAGCATGATGTCTTCTCTTGTTTCCCTTATTCTTGTGAGAGCCACCTTTGTTTCTAGGACATAATTTGGAGATGTGTCCTTTCTCATCACATGTAAAGCATCTGATACTAGAAATATCTCTGTTAGATCTTCTAGGGTTATCTTTCTGGGGAGAGTGCTTACCTTTGTGATGATGATAGTCCATTCTATTTTTCTTCGAGTGTACTATAAAAGCTTGATCTTAACTTCCCAAATTTATGGTAGATAGGTTAAAAATTTGGTATTTCGCCCCTATTTATGGATCTTTAGGTGAATTTGTTTTAGTTCATCCCTGATTTGCAGGCCCTGGATGTTCATCCATTGGGTATGGAGCAACACAAGATTTGGGTCTGCTTCAGGTGAAAACGGATGGCACAGGTCTGCTACATCAATTTACTTCAAGAGTTTTCCTTACAAGGTCTTCTAGGAGACTGGGTTCATTGATTATGACAAGCTGGAGGAGAAAGCCTTGGATTTCAGGCCTAATCTTATTATCTGTGGAGGCAGTGATTATCCCAGGGACTGGGATTATGCTAAGTTCCATGCTATTGCTGATAAATGTGGTGCCATTCTCTTATGTGACATGGATAGCATCAATGGCCTTGTTGCTGCCTAGGTACCTTTGCTATTTTCGTAGACTTTCTTTGGAACAGTTACCAAGGAGTTTCTTCAACACTCCCACTTTCTGTAATGGTTGGCTTCAAATTTTAGTTAATTTTGCAAAATACCTAATCTGAAAACAACCAATAAGGTTACCATATTTTTCAAAAGAAGTATCTGGAACAAACAATTTCAAAATGGTGATTCGTGCAAACTTCCATATAGCATTTCGAAGCATTAGACTGGGATGTATTTCACATGGTAGAGCTCTCGCTTTGTAAGCGTATGTTTCATATTACTAACTTTTTTTCCCTTGCGAGGTTCCCTACCCAAAGATTTGCGTGTTTCCACCATATATTTGAATAACAGGTTCTCATATTACCTTAAATAATTTTTCTATGAGGCAAATCTTCTACCTTTATCATTCTATCACTTTGGAGGTCTCATATAGGGAAAAGGTTTCCAGCTTCTAAGATGGAAGAACCATTGTGTCTTTTTGTACTCTCCAGTGAGGAGAGGTTTGGTTGATTCCACCTATACTACTCCCGGATTACCCATGTAGGTCCTCTCAGCCCTGAGCATTCCCTATTGGACATTATCGAAGTTTGTATTGGGACTTTAATACTGATTGATGATGACAGAGATAGGTCCTCCACCTTCACATCTACATGTGGGGAGAAGTAGTGGCTCTCTTTTATATTTTTGCATAATGTAATCATCTTTAGTTCTTGCCAAGGTTTACCTCTTTATATTCACTACTATTTTGATTTACATATGTATTTCTTTTGTCACCTAGGAGTTTCCTTGGCTTTCACTATTGTGGCTTGTCATACTCTCTAGTCCCATTGACCTATTTTGATCACCTGTGGACATCAACAAAATTATCTCATCTTTATCTACCTAAAGTTTGATGCTATAATAGTTACCATGTCATTAGGTCTTGTAGGGAAGAAGAATAGACATTAGTATAGAAAGTATCTATGCATTCATCCATACAATAACACTGCATTGTTCTATATCAAATGCAAATCACATAGCATACAGTAATTTACTAGATTCTACTATAGCTTCAGAGTTCAGACTAGTACATGGAAGCAACACGGATACTCTATCTCATCTGTCACACTTTAAGGGATTATGTATATACATTCCATATAAAATATTTGCAGAATATCAGTTACAAAGAAACAGATTGACTATCTGTTTGTCTTCCAAAGCCACCTCAACATCCTATAATCATAGCTGTTCTCTAACCTGCATTCTGTGACTGACCTGAAATTGTTGCTTGCAGGTTGTTAATTTCTAGAGGTTCATTTATTTTTTTAACAATGCAACCCTTTCTGTCCCACATGTTTATCGATATTTTAGTATGAAGTTGATTGCAAATATGGCCTCAAAATTAATTGTCCCCATTTTTTTATGGGGTCTATGTATGCCTTAGAGAACATTACATCTATGTTATTTAGTAACATACTTTCTTATATTTTAGCATGAGGTTGTTTGGAAATACAATGAGCTCTATGCAAGCCTCAGAGAACTATACACCCATGCTATTTGAATATCATATTACAAGTTCAAAGATGAATCTTATTCATTTTCTATTTTCCATGGTACCATTGACTTTTGAATCTCTACACAAAAGTATCATAAAAGAAGTATGTGGGTGACAAAGAATGTGCTTTTTTGGAAGTACAACACGCAAATGCCAAAAGCATCATGTGATTTGTCAATTCTATTTTTTCATAAGAAAATTGTGCAGACCAAAATAACTGTTTGGTGATTATAATGGTGGTTAAGATATTTGCATAACATTTTTGTCATTTTATAGAGTTTAGTATGACCTATTCTATTTTTTGTGCTTATGTGAAAACCCTTTAATCCTGTTGTTTGCTTGCTCATCTGAATATGTTTTTGATGGATACTCCAAGTGTTTTCACATCTAGAACCTTCAAAATGTTACTTCTAGATTAATATGTTGTAGGGTGTTTCATCATTCTTCACAAGATGGATTGCTTATGTTGTTGGATAGTAATAGTTTACGTCTATGCAACTTGGCTGTAGCTATACAAGTTTGAGCTATAAGGTATAATCAGGATTCTATTAATATACTCACACATGGAATCATTGGACAGAATTATTGGACATATGGCTTGTACATGGAAGCATAAATGGATCTTTGGAGGGACTCCATTGGTGTTGTTAATCACCAATCATTGCTTGAGGTAAGAAATTAATGCAAGTTCACAATAAGTGCATCCGTGCAACATTATTATATTTTCAGAGTTGGTGATTTGGGTAGGTATTGTACCATTTCCAAAAGTGTAGTAAGCAGTCATGTTATAATATCTCTTGAATGCTTAAGATTAATATAATTTAGATCACAGACGTACGGCTTGTGTTTGGGTACCCATAATTGGCAGGTCTGAATGAATTAGAATCTCAGACTGTAAGGTTACAATTACACTATTATAATAGTTTTGTTTGAACTTGTAATTTTGTTGTAAGTGTTGACTTCATTTTATGATATGTGAATCCTTATGTACTTTAATTCTAAGTTACTAGGATACGGATTCGGATCTAGATATGGATTCGCTGGATTTTTTAAAACTCGGGATCCAGATACTACAGGGAAATGACAAGTACAAACAAATATAAGTTCTCTCCAAAAAAGAGAGTTCATGTACCATAACTGATAATTTGATAAGTTGTGATGTGATAATTTTAAAACCATTTCAACATGAACTTGAAGCAGGTCATAATAGTGTTTTTGTGAACCACATCCACATGACCCGATCAATAGGGAATAAACAATAAAGTGGTTTTCTTGAACGCGATGGCAAGGATAGAGAACAGTGTAGGTGAAGTGAGAAACACCATAATACATAAATATAGATCATCCCTTGACAACAGACCTTGACCATAAAGATATATCAAATAAAAACGTTGAGAGCAGACCTTGATATTGATATATCAGAGTTCAATAGCATATCTTGACATAAGGATAGATCAGACCTTGAGAAGGAATGGGGTTTATGCTTTTATCCATTAGGTGTTTAGGATTTTTTAAGTTTTTCATTCAAAAATATTTTTTTGCGGGGTTCAATGGGTCATAGAAGCATTGGAAGTTGTAGTATCCATTTCAAAATTTCAGGAATTGTTTGATTTTTTACATGATTCGTTTGAAAATTTCAGGATATTTTTTTATTTTTCAAAGGATCCATTTCATGGGACCAGGATACATTTCCTTTTGCAAGGGATCCATTTTCATGGTGGATCTGAGGTGGATCCGATTCGGATACATATGGGATCCATGGATCCTACACATTGGGGTGGTGGATCTGGTAACACAATTTTAATTATACTTGTAGATGCATTTGTGTGTGTGTGTGTGTGTGTATTTGCATGGGTGGCACCATATTGAATTACATGGAGCTTTACATGGACCCCTTTTCTCTTGCATTCTATTTGATAACTAACTGGACCAAAAATAATAATTAATTATACTTTAAATAATTTGAGTATGCATTATCTATAAATGCAAACAATTGATTTTTTGTTATTAACTTATTTATCATTGTCTAATTATTGGTTCATAAAATTCATACGCTGGATGGCAGAATAAATTTACAGCTGGGATCAAGGTCTGTTTGAAAAATCCTTTGTTGGGGTGATGTATTTCCTCTGCTTCTATAGATGATTGATTCAGTGAATGGATTTATTATCGATTTGTTATATTATAAAATGGCTTATTCTTTCAACTTTTTCCTCATTGTACCATGGTAAGTTGTTGCAATACTGATGTATTTACTTAACTTGGAAGAGTTACAAGAGGTAAGCTTCACAACTCAAAATGACTTTAAAATTGACCATAATGTTAGTAAATCATGTGTTGTTTATCCCATAACACCAAAATTTTACACCATAGCCACACATTAATAAATAACAAAATGAGAAGAGTCTGCATACCAGAATCTTGTAGGTCTGTGAGTTGGACTCTACATATTGAAGTTTGCATATTGGTATTGTTGAAGGCTAAGCATTGGGAAGGTTTTTTTGTTCAATTATCATCTTCTCAGTTATCCCCATTCATGTCTTAATTGTCCATATTTGATACCCTTGCTTCCTTTAACATCCCACCTTTGACGTGATTTGGAGTTAATTTTTTTAATGAGTGCTATGGAACTGCCACTTGTTTCATAGGACCTGAGCTAGGCATGGTTATAGTCTTCCTCTTTGTTGGTCTCTTGTTTCCCTAGTTCAAGGCACACATATTAAGTCTCTGTTGCTGACAACTGGTGTTCATAGTCACATAGGTTCTTTGTGAATTCCTTCCCATGGGTGGTAAGAGAGTTTCATTTTGAAAAATTGGATACTTGGGTACTTCTCAAATTGGCATTAGAGTTCATTGGTAGATGAAATTCATGGTGTATCCTTTTGTTGAGGTCTCAGATTTGTAACAATTAGCAGCATAAGTGTGAAATTGATGGTAATCAGGAGAATCCAATGAGGAAGTATGGGACTATGTCACTAATACATGAGGTGAGCACAAAAAAACAAAAATCTAATAAGGAACTACTGATAGCAATGGGGGAGAATGATCTTACTTAGATTATATTGGATATTTCATAAAGCTGATAGTATTACTGTAGGATGAGTTCATATGAATATCTTATGCTTGATAGGTGCCCTCATTTGCAAGAACATTGGATTGGGTGTGTGAAAGAAGTTGAGGGACCCTTTAGATGCAATGGTGGAGTGAAGTCCTTCACTCTTGATCCAAAAAAAAGAAATCAACCCAAGCAACACCGAACCTTTCAAGCCTAGTCCCAAGGCTGGAAATAGTCATGCCAACTAGGATAGTAAACAAAATCGCGCCTCCGTTTTAGTCAAGCTAATCGCGTGTGTGATTTCCTTTGCTAAAACGGAGGTGCTATTTTGAAAACCTATTTTTTATTTTAAATCAACTGAGGCCATCTTTTTCTCATTTTCCGCGCGACTATTGGACGAACGAAGACTAAACCTCGACAGTGCATACGCGATTTTGGGTGTGCTTGAGCCCTCCATCTCCACCTTTGGATAAACCTCCCATTTGTGAGGTATTTTCTTCAATTTTTTTCATGTTTTTTTCATTTTCTTCATCAATTTATCTTCCTTAGATTGAAAAATTAAACCATATTAAGTTAAATTATGGCCAATTGAAACAAAAACCCAATGGAATTGCCCAATTGAAACAAAACCCAATGTAATTGGCCAATGGAAACAAGAACCCCAATGTAATTGGCCAATTGAAACCAATTCCTCAATTTAATGATAAAAATGAAATAATTTTGATTATTTAACAAAATTCCCATGCCCAATGGAAACCAAAACCCCAATTAACTCAAAAAACAAATGAATATATTGGAATTTTTTCTTTGTCATGTTTTTTTTTTGACATTTTGTACACTCTAATGTTGAGTCTTTAAGTTGTGTATTTTATATAGTTGGTTGTGATATGATCCAAACCATCCCATTGTATCTATGATAAGAATTATTGATGTAGGAATTGACAAGTGGCCTCATCTAAAGGAATTACCCTGCCTTTCTCATAGAAATATAGTCTCCCGCATTAGCAATAGCTACCATAACCATTGAATATCACCCTCATCAAAATGATAATAATATTCATTATTAATAAATGGCTTAGAAATTGATTACCAACTTCATTCAACAAT
>LPNX011117657.1:8672-56504 GCA_001517045.1 Pseudotsuga menziesii
TTAGAGACTCCCTTAAGGGGATCTCTGAATCCATCTACAGTGTTAGAATTTAGTAAAATGTACAAATGCATTCTCAAATTAGTAATTTTTTCCAGTGTCGAAGTGACACAACTAAAAATGACCAAATAAATTACCAATTGTTATCTAGTCATTTGAATTCTACATATCCTGTGATCAAATTTGGTCATTTATCTTGGTCATTTTTAGTTGGTTTCTATCTCGTGACCAAAAGTGGTCATTTATCTTGGTTGTTTTTAGTCAGCTCACTTAGAATGATCAATTTTGGTCATTTGTTCCTTTCAGGAGACTGTGGTGACCAAAAATTTTGGTCTCCTGGTCACTAGTCTCTCATTTTCCACTAGTGTATGTTCAAAATCTGGGTGTAAAATTGGATGCAAAAGTGGATAAAAACATGGATGAAAAAAAGGATGCAAACATGGATGCAAAAAAGGAGCAAACATGGATGCAACAAAAGTAGGCGCAAAAGTGGGCGCATAATGGGGTGCACCAAAAATGGATGCAAAAGGTGATGCAAAAGTGGATGCAAAAAATGATGCAAACGTGGAAGCAAAACATGATGAAAAAAGTGGCGCAAAATTGGATACAACCATGGATGTAAAATTGGATACAAAATTGGATGCAAAAGTGGATGCAACAAAAGTAGATGCAAAAGTAGATACAAAAGTAGTTGTAACACCCAACGCCAAACCCGATGCAAAAGTGGATGCAAAAATGGATGCATAAAGGGATGCAATAACTGATGTAAAATTGGATACAAAAAAAGATGCAAACTTGGATGCAAAAGTTGAAGCAAAAGTGGGTGCAAAAGTAGGCGCAAAAATGGGTGTGAATTGGGACGCGACAAAAGTGGATGCAAAAGTGGATGTAATAGTAGATGCAAAAAAAGATGTAAACATGGATGCAAAATGGGATGCAAAAAGGGATGAAAATGTGGGTGCAAAAGGGGACGAAAAAATGGATGCAAAAGTGGATGCAAAATTGGTTGAAACAAAACGAGATGCAAAACTAGACTCAAAACATGATGTAAAATTTGATGCAAAACTTGGTGCAGGAAGGGATGCAAAAAAAGAAGCAGAAGTGGATGCAAAAGTGGATGTAAAAAAGGATGCAAAAGTGGATGAAAACAAGGACGTAAAAGTTGAAGCAAACATGGACGTAAAAAGGGGCGCAACAAGAGTAGATGTACAAACTAGGCACAAAATTAGGTGCAAAACTAGGCTCAAAACCTGTCGCAAAACCTGATGCAAAACCTGGCGCATAACCAGGTACAAAACCTGGTGCAAATTACGCCGCAATTTGTGCCATATTTAGAAAAAGGACACAAAAAATGCCTAAAATAGCACCAACCCGTGAAATTGCACCATTTTGTCCAAAAAATGAAGAAAAATACACTGAAAGATGGTCTAGACGCAAAAATGGATGCAAAAAGAGACGCTAAATCCAGTTTTTGTTGTAGTGGGTAGTGGTGAATCCTCCTACAAGCTAGACTCTGGAAAGTCTATGAAAATGAAGGATGTCTTGTTTGTATCAGGACTAAAGAAGAATCTTCTATCCATATCGGCACTGGATGCAAAAGGCATGAGGGTTGCATTTGTAGATGGCTAAGTCCTCATGTGGCCAAGAGGAAAGACTATTGACGATGCAATAGTGATTGGAGAACAAGAAGGAGGTTTATACAAATTGAAGGGCCATCCAGAACAAGCCTTGGTCCAAGACACAGTAGAGCCAAATGAACTTTGGCACAGAAGGATTGCACATGTGCACTACAGAGCACTACCACTTGCAAGAAAAGCTATTGAAGGTCTTCCAAAAATTCAAGAAAAACATGAAGGGGTTTGCAAGGGATGTGCGAAAGGAAAGAATACAAAGAAGACATTTCCAAGTAGCGAAAGCAAAGCAAAAGGAATCTTGGAAATCATCCACTCTGATGTATGCAAACCAATGTCATCAAGTTCTCTAAGCAGATATGTATACTATGTTTCTTTCATTGATGAATTTTCTAGGAAGACATGGATTTACTTCATGAAGAACAAAGATGAAGTTTTCAGCAAGTTCAAAGAATTCAAATCCTTGATCAAGAACCACAAAGAAAAGAAAATCAAGACCTTTCAATCAGATAATGGCGGAGAATTCACATCAAATGAATTCAAAGACTTATGCAAAGAATCAGGGATTAAGAGGGATTTATCCACTCCATGTAATCCACAACAGAATGTTGTTGCAAAAAGGAAGAATAGAACTATCATGGAAGATGCAAGAGCAATGCTTCATGATCAAGATCTTTCCATGCATCTATGGGTAGAGGCTACCAGAAAAATGGTGTATGTACATAACTGTACTCCACACAGACATTAGAGGAAATTTCAATTCAAAATGGGCCTCCTAAAATGAACTAATAAAATAATAGTTAAAATAATAAAATAATATTTATTAATTTTGGAGGAAGAAAAGACAAAAACTACTTTTTTGTTTGTATTTTTGACATATCTCCCTGTGTTTTTACTCAAATTTTGATCGGGAGAGCTTGTTGGATGCGGAATTGAATTCCGCATCCAACGAGTATGCACTCCGCATACTTTTGACGGACCCTGCTACCCCAAAACAAGAAATACCTGAAAAAAATGGAATGATGACATCATCATTCCATTTTTTCAGGTATTTTTTGTTTTTGGGGTAGCGGGGTCCATAAAAAGTATGCCGAGTGCGTACTCGTTGGATGCGGAATTTAATTCCGCATCCAACAAGCTCTCCCGATCGAAATTTGAGTAAAAACACAGGGAGATATGTCAAAAATACAAACAAAAAAAAGTAGTTTTTTTAATGATACCTATCCCCAAATTTATATTAAAAAATTGTTTAAGACCTATACGGTATTTCAAATTTAAAGCAATTTAATTGGCTAACACATGATGACATGGAATTTGAATAAAAGTTAAAAGGCCCATTTTGAGTTGAAATTTCCTCTAATGGTACTCGAGAACAAGAATCCTGAAGAAGTATTCTCCAACAAGAAACTAGAAGTCACCCATCTTAGAATATTTGGTTTTCTAGTGTACATACACATTCCGAAAGAAAAGAGGACAAATTTAGATCCTTCAGGAAAGAAGGGTATATTTGTGGGATACTCTGAAAGCTTTAAGGCTTACAGAATGTACTTCCCAGGATTCAAGAAGATCGACATCAATAGGGATGTAACATTTGATGAAGACATAGCTTACAAAAAATCCAAAAAGAGACCTACGGAAGAACCTAACGAAGCAGAAGCACCCAAAATTCATGATACAACCATGAATGAAGAAACTCAAAAAGAAGATCGAGAATTTGAAGAACCAAAAAGACTTGTAGATCCACCTTAAGAGAAGAATCCTCAAAAGAGGAAACCTGCTTGGGTATGAGAAGCTATCCAAGGTGAGGAAAGATATGGGGCTCCAGAAGAGAATCACAGAGAAAGAAAGAGAACCAGATCCTGCTCCAGATATGTAGCTTTACTATGTGACTTTATCAATGAAGAACCTTCCAATTATGAAGAAGTGACAGATCAAAAAGAGTGGAAGGATGCTATGATTGAAGAGTATCAATCAATCATGAAGAATGATGTTTGGGATGTTGTCCCAAGACTAGAAGGGAATTCGATTGTAACTTCCAAATGGATCTACAAGATCAAGCATTATGCAGATGGTAGCATAGAGAAATATAAGGCAAGATTTGTGGCTCGTAGATTCTCACAAAAAGAATGAATAGATTATGAAGAAACCTTTGCACCTGTAGCCAGATACACTTCCATCATATTAGTACTTTCTCTGGCTGCAGTGATGAAATGGAAGATACACCAAATGGATGTCAGGACTGCCTTCTTGAATGGTGTAGTGGAAGAGGAAGTGTATGTAGAGAAGCCACTCAGTTTTGAGACACATGACAGGGATCCTCATGTGTTTAGATTGAAGAAAGCCCTGTATAGTTTGAAACAGGCACCCAAGACATGGTACGAAAGAATTGACAGCTTTCTATTTAGTTTGGGCTTTACCAAGAGTAAAGCAGATTCCAACCTTTACTACAAGGTTGAATATGGAAACCTAGTGATGCTCCTACTGTATGTAGATGATCTGTTTGTAACAGGTATGGATGGGTTGATTAGTGATACGAAGATAAATCTTGCTGCCGAGTTCGAAATAAAGGACTTGGGTATGATGCATTATTTTCTAGGCATGGAGGTGTGGAAGAATGTAGATGGAATCTCCCTCGGACAAGGGAAGTATGCAGTAGAGATACTGAAGAGGTTTGGGATGATGGACTGCAAGGCCATGACCACACCTATGGTATCGAACCTGAAGCTATTGAGTGATGCTTCATCAGAAGCGGTTGATTCCATGATGTATCGTCAGATGATTGGGTCCTTGATGTACCTAACGAACATGAGACTAGATATTTGCTTTGCTGTGAACACCTTGAGACAGTTCCTGACAGATTCGAGAGATGTTCACTTGATTGCCGCAAAGCATATTCTGAGGTACCTGAGGGGTACAATTGATTATGGGCTCAAGTACGAGGCGAATTAGAAGATTAACCTAGAGGGTTATGTTGATTCAGATTGGGTAGGCAGTGCCATCAATAGGAAGAGTACTTCAGGGTGTTGCTTCAATATGGGATTAGGTGTGATCTCTTGGTTTAGTGGGAAGCAATCCTGTGTGGCACTGAGTACAGCTGAAGTAGAGTATGTCGCAGCTTGTTTAGCTAGTTGTGAGGCAGTATGGCTAAGGAAGCTACTTTCTGATTTATTTGATCTCCAGATGGATGCTACTTGTATACATTGTGACAATCAGAGTTGCATGAATTTGTCAGAGAATCCAGTGTTCCATGACAAGTCAAAGCATATCGAGATCAAGTATCACTATATCAGGGATATCAAGGATATGGTGCAGACGGGAGCAGTGAAACTCCAATATGTTGCGATGGAGGAACAGATAGCTGATGTGTTGACAAAGCCATTGGCTAAGGTGAAGTTCGAGTACTTCAGGGAGAAGCTTGGTGTTCTCTAGATCGAGGTTTCCTCCAAGGGGAAATGATGAGACCTAGAGCCATTCTGACATGCTGAGAGGATTGGTTCCTTCCATGGTCAGATGTAAGGGCTAAGCCATTTTTTCATGGTGAGGATTGGTTCCTTCCATGTCAGATATGAGTGCTAAGCCATTCTGATGTGACTGTAGGATTGGTTCCTACATGATTAGAATTAAGCGCTGAATTCCATTCTTGGAATGGAGGCACCTGGTCAGTTACCAGTTAGCTTAGTCTAGGACTAGGGTCCATTCTGATACAACTGTAGGATTGGTTCCTACTTGATCAGATGTGAGTGCAATCCCTTTCGAACATGCATGTTGCATTGGTTCTTCGCATGTGTCAGATGTAAGTGCAGAGCCTTTTCGAACATGCATGTTGGATTGGTTCCTCGCACATTGTGTTGAATGTAAGTGCAGAGCCTTTTTGAAAATGTATGCTGGATTGGTTCCTCACATGTGTCAAATATAAGTGCTGAGCCTTTTTGAACATGTATGTTGGATTGGTTCCTCACATGTGTCAAATGTGAGTGATGGGCCTTTCTGGCAGGGTTGTGGGATTGGTTCCCACATGGTCAAATGTGAGTGTTGGGCATGCCTTTCTGATATGTTCATAGGATTGGCTCCTACATGATCATATATAAGTGTTGGGTGGGCCATTCTAACTTAGGGTCAGATATAAGCATTGAGGAAGACCTACATGGAGGCTAGGCCTACAACTAACATGAAAAAAGGCTGGCTCTGTAGAACTTCCTATGAAGAGAAGAACTATGAGATAACACCGGTGATGATCCAGTAGAGATGATCTAGATCGAGGGATGATCTAGATCCAGAGATGATGCTCCAAAGATGATCCAGATCGAGGGATGATTAAGATCCAGTGATGATGATCTAGATCGAGTGATGATCCAGATCCAGGTTAAGATGACTTGAAGATGAAAGTGACTTGAAGATAGATATGACTTAGAGGTGAAGATGACGAAGAGTCGATGATGATACAGATGATACAGAGAAGAAGACTTGTGCTGATAAATTGTGTCGAGAGAATACCTTCCTAGTTCAGAGGGAGTGTTGATGTAATTGTAACTTCGAAATGTATACACTTGTATTTCTTATGTATTGTAACCTAATTTTTATTTCGGGATGTATTTGTAATGTACTTGAGTCATGCCATGCCCCAAGGTTCCTATTGGGAATTTCTATAATGTAAACAAGTCATGTCAAGTCAAGGTGGGTAACCCTCCTATTGTCTAAGGGTTAAAGTCCCCACAGTTCCGGGGCACTAGGGTTATTAGACTCACCTAGTGAATTCGGCCCTAGTTGGGTTTATTCAAGTCAGGAACTAGTATAAATAGAGATTTAGCCTCTCTATTTATCACACAATCACTCACACTCAATTGTAGTGCATAGCTGAGGAAGAGAAAGACACTAGGGCAAGGAAGAAAGAGGTTACGTGGCTGTTGGGAGATCATCTTACTGTTTTTGGGTTTCACTTTTGGTGTTGATTCTATATTTGAGGAAGTTGCGGGGTTTTCTCCATTTATGGTTTCCCCGAGGAAAAACGCTGTGTTCATTGTCTCCTGTGTTTGATTGCTATGCTTGTTGTTCTCTTAGTTAAAGATCCTAATGATATGCTAGCTTAATGTTAAAAATCTAACATATGTTCCAAGAATTTTTAATCAAGTTGCTGACTGATATGCTAACTATGTGTTAGATTGGGATTTGTTTCACATACCATAATCATATCACAAACACATTTTACACACATGTAAATAAAATAAAATCGATCATCATAAAAGTTTTTTCATCAAGTTCAAAAAGTGACGTCATAATACATAAGTGTCATATACAAAATTGGGGCTTTCAAGCCACCAAAACATACTACATGGTCATACAAAACATATACACCCAGGCCTGTAAGCCTCAGGTGGAGGAGGGTGCTGGTCATGATAGTACACTACGACTTTAGATAGCCGACGAAATAGTCGAACCCATGTTCGTGGCACTCCCACCACCTGGCGCTACATGGCCTCAGGCAAGTCCTCGACATGTGCCATGGGTACTCTATGTGTCAAATGCACGAAGTTTGTGTGGATGATTTGGAGCGTCCACTCCGCATTCACACCCATAATATCATCACCTCTTCCCCTCCATCAATGACGAGGAAATCCATCTGTCCGTTGTGGTCCTACATCTGCATATACATGATAGATTGTCACTATGTGTCATCACGCCAAAAACATGTCTTTTGAGTTCATATATCAAAAAACACACAAAACTAAATAATTCAAAAATTTTAAAAAGTGGGTTTGGGATTCTTAAGTTATGTCTCCATAAGTCACTCTTGGTGGTAAGGGCATATCTAGGTCTCCGCGAAAGTCTATCCTTGCATAGGGGTAGTCTTCTATGGTGATGATCTATCTCTTCCACCATGGAAATAACTTTGTTGGGTACGGGTTAGGCACCCTTCCACCTCCTAGTTTGCGCATGACATTCACCCAACATCCCTAGGCTGGATCCCAGATTCCATGTGGAGCAATGTCTACTCTAGGGATTATTCTTGGCACCCGCTCACTGAGCTACTATTTCATGTTGCTCAGTAGTGTAGTACTCCAGTCATATATTGTAGGTCGCATACACTCTACCGGATAGAACATCATTGGTCATGAGGCCTGGTGGAGTGAAGCCAAACCTACAATCCTGCCTACTGCCAAACGTATGGCTTTCATCCCCAGAATCTGAATAGAGTTTGTTGGGATTTGACTCCCAACCTTCTCTGTATCCGAAAAGAAGTACACAGCTATGTACTCATCTATGGTCAGCTCGCCTCCTGGCCCACGAGATTGGAGGTTCAGCACTTCCCCTTGTCGAGAAAAACCTGTGATGAAATATATTTCCTCAACCTCGATGCTGAGCGACATCCCATCTATCTGAAATGTTCCAGACTCTGGATCCCAATAGTCCACCAGTAGCTAAAGTAGTATTAGTTTGTCCCTCAGGCTTCCAAGACACCAAAACTTGTACAAACCACATGCCCGTAATGCTTGTTGAGCCTTGAGATTAGCTTGAACAGCTTCCTCAACATCACCATGCTCTCTCTCTATCCACTCTAGTACCATCTTGCACAAAAAAACAAATTTTTTATCATGATTTTCCCATTAAAACCTTGTTCGCGTCCTTGTACGCGACTATTTACAAAACAGTTGTGTATATACGCATGTTTCGATGCATTTACCATGTATGGCAAGCCTTATATGCAAAAAAAGGCTCGATTTCCACGTGGGCTGAACTTCCCAAGTTGGGATGGCTCAAAGAATTTAGTTGACCATGAAATTTTAAAAAATTTGCATCAAAATGAAAGAGAGGGGCATGAGTTTCTACCTAGATCAAACATGGAGGGATTCCGCTGGACGATGCTCCTGGAATTTGCTTCAGAAGTTCTGAGCTTAAATGCACTATGTTGGGTAAAAGATTCAAATGGTTTGAAAATTTTTAAATTTTTCACTATTTATAGAAAAATTTTGAAATTTTTACCCACTTTCTATAGTTTTTGACCGTTTTTTGCCGTTTGAACTAATTTGATGTTGTAGAAACCCATTTTGAGTGTGGTTTGACCGTAGCTTTGACTTGTCTGTGCCTATTTCAGGTATTATGTATAAACTAGCATTTAGGTTAGGTTTCACATCCATTTTCACTTTGCAAAAACTTATGACCATTTCACCTTAACCTTAGGTACAAACCCATTCCATCTTATCACAGAACCTTCTTGCTGCTTTTAGAAGTGACATATTATGAATGGTAGAGCTTTCCCATACATGGGTACCCTAGTTAGATCCACTTTTACATTTCGTTCCCATGCTGACATTTCTCCTTTAGGGTGTGGGAGCCCTTTGTATAGTACCTCCATGAATTTGAGCAAGAGCTTCATACTCCTCTTGACCTTTATGCTAGCCATTTCCCCAGAACTCCCTTGTATATGTCAAGTTGTAATTGCATTATCATGAGTTTTTCTTTCCTTATTGAGGCTTACGCTGGATTCCCTGACTTTGATTATCAGCCATATAGCCCAATCTTGTCTCATGTCTAGCCAAGCAAAGCCTTTTATATATCTTTTGAAGCTTGATTCCCCAACTTTTTTACCGAGAGGAGACTTTACCCCAAGTTCCATTATCCTGCACATGTTTCCCTGCATTGAGAATAGGTGTGTTCCACTGCTTGGAACTAGTTTTTTTTCCCCTTGACACTCGTCTCCTCCTGTATTTGTAACTATAAACCACTTTTATTCTTTTTCAAGCTTTTAAAAATATATGAAAAATTCCAAAAAAAATTAAAAACCAAAAAGCCGGACAAGAAAAGATGTTATCTTTGGCAGGACTTAAGTCGTGTCGCCTTTGAATAGAGAACTGTATATCACATTCATTGGTTGGGTTAATAGTTTGAAATTAGGAGCTATACTCATTTCTCTAAGTTTATCTCCATCAATTGGTTAAGCATCTAGTCCCTATGGAGCCTCTGTTGATGCCTCCTATGTCGCAAAGATGTCCCAGTTTTTTATATCGAGTCTATGATGCCTACATTTAGTCACCATTTTCCTTTATGCTCTTGTTTTAAGGAAGTTGAAACCTGAGTCACCCATTCCTTAGTTGTCTTGACTTTGTATGTCGGCCATTCCTGGTACTATTACTAGTTTGTGTGCATATTGTTCGAGTCCTTCCACATTATACAGCATTGCTAAGTACCTCATGTTGGTTGATGGGAGATGCCTTAATGTCTTCCTTCTAGTGGATTCCATCCGATCGACTTCAGATCATTTATTTTGGGATAGGAGTCTAGATTCATTTGAGTGCCTTGAGACTTACAGTCATCAGTGGTAGGTTCTCTTGACATCAACAATTTTTGGGAATACATCAATGTCCCCTGATTGATGGATTCTTTCAAGTGTCCGACCTCAACACATCTATTCACACTTGTTAGATTGCACTCTAGTACCTTGATTCCCATTTTCATTATTGGTGGGTGATCTCGTGTCTGTTAATGGTATACATCAATGACTGGTAATCAGACGATGGAATACTATGTTCAACCTTGACAATTCTATTCACACAGTAGGACATGTACTCGTAGCGGTTTGTGTAGAAGAATTTCTAGAATGGTGGAATTCCACATATGCTACCTCCTTGATCATGCCAGTGTTCATGAGATTTCAGCTCTTGTGACTTGATTCCAGTGTATGTAAGATATCTTTAGCCATTATGGAGATCCCGTTCCATTGTATATCTTTAGCTTCCATGGATATCTTGATCCTTTTTATATCTTCATCATGGAGATTCTGATTCATTATATATTGTACGTGGTGATGACAACACATGTCATATGTTGTATCATTTCTATTCACGGCCATTGTACTCTTATGTATCCAAGACTACTATATGTATTTGCAGTCATATGCAGAGTTTGATTATTGTAATATACTAATGGATGGATGGTTCTTCCACCTGGTTCTTCATCACTCCACTTTTGTGATGGATTTATAATGTATTTCGGCCATCATGTTACCCCTCTGATTTCACACATTAGGGGGCATCTATTACAGCTGATTTTACCACACATAGTTGATCACACATTTATGGCCTTCCTTGTCCATTTACAAAATCTTTGGACCCCATGGACTAATATTGTACCTTTGATGCTTCCAATCTAATCGCTAAAAACACCTTTTATTTGCTGTATGCGACTTTTAATCCCTTTCTCGCGTATATACGCTGATATTGACCTCAAACCTGCGTACATCGGGATGTGTGCATAAGTCCAAATATTTTTGGAGTTTTCCTTGATGTGTATTCGAATCACTTGTCTCTTGGCCTTCCATATGCCTCAAGATCGCTCGGATTTGACCCTCCATTACCCCTTTGGAGTACTATATAAGGAACCCCTTGGATACATTGAAGAAGAGGAATTGAAGAGCAAGAGAACTATAGTCCATTGTTGCCATAGCTTGCTTGTACTTGAGTCTGCATCCCTTTGTCCCTTGGATCACTTTGTGTTCCTCCCAAGCTTTCCTTTGCTTGTAATTTTGCTATCGAAAGATGGAGGATTGAGGTGCTAGAGGCCTAGGTGGAGGACTCAGTTTCTCTGATTCGCAGATGTGCTGACAGAGGTTGTCACTTATGTAAACTCTGATTTTGATTAATAGAAATATCTTTTCCTGTCCAATGATGTGCATTTAAATGAATATTGAATCCATGGATGTGTTTAATTTTTTATACATTATTGATTATATATTATATAGTAGGTCTAACACCATATTATATAGCATGCCTGTCTTGTTTGTTGTTGTTTAGAGCATATTGCTAACACAAACAGGATTGGAAAAAGGTCAACAGCGATCTACTTCAACCGTCCGGAATAAGGTATGATTTGATATCCTTTAGTGTTATATGTTTTATTTATCTTGCATATTGGAAAGGGATTTATTTCTGTAGTTTCTCTGTCTGTTGTGGTACACCCCAAGCCATAGGAAGTTTCTCTCCGTAACAACGACATACCTACGACTCCAGATACTTCTCCAGCATCATTAGTAAGTACCATGAAGGATATTTGGATAATATTTGCAATATTTTCATCTATGATGGATGGTTATATAAATCCTATAGTTGATGGTAAATTTAGTTTGTGAAGTATTAGTTCATGATCATCTTTCTAAGGGTAATCCTTGGAAAATTGGCAGAACTAGTTGCATGAACTGTCGATGAGGAAGTGCAGAAGGATTACGAAATATTTACAATGGGTGGGTATCAAAGTATGTGACATACCTATTTATATGGGAGTACCTAATTTAGACATGTTTCGTGTAGAATTTGAGTTTAAGGTAATGGAACCACAATGATTATTAGCTCTTGTTGTGGATCTGAAAGCTACACCAGCAAGATGGTGGATTGTTCATAAAGACTCCATCTTAGAATGGTCTTAGTGTCGAAATATTTTAAAAATATTGTTTGGAGAGAATATTCATTGTGTTGGTAAAAAATATACTAGATTGACAATCCCTACTGACTATATTGATAACTACTATGTGACATGGAGGAAATTTCCCAAGCAATAAAGGGTACATTTTTTCATACATACTCTGTACATGACACCAAGAAATCAGTATACGTTAGTTGAAATGCGGCAAGGAACTACATACTGGGATGAATTGGATAATAGCTTCAAGCAAACTTTTATCTTTGTTGATGAAATTTTGTCGATTGATGCGACCCTAGAATTATTAAAGCCAATATTTTTTAGGAGCTTGTTGTTTCGGTGTCAATCCATGATCTTATGGAGTGTTACAACATATATGGGGAACCTAAGGATGATGATCAACGAGACATTCACATATTTGAATATGAATTTATTCAAGCATTAAAGGAACCACGTCTATCATCTTACAAGTCACTGAAGCCCCTTAAAATAAATAAGGTGAATATTGGTTCTCCAAAGAATCCAAAATTTTCAAATATTAGGGAATAGTGAGATGACAAGGCTATCGGGAAAATCAATGACTTATTACATGAGTTCCAAGACCTATTCCCCACAACGTTTTCGAAGGTGAAGGGAATTGTTGGGGATCTAGTTGGAACGAAGATTCCACTGAAACCATATGTAAATTATGTCAAACAACGACCATATAGGATGAATCCAAGGTATAAATACAAGTTTAAGGCAGATATCAATAGGATGTTGGATGCAAGAATTATTGACCTAGTTGAAGAATCATGGTGGATTAGTCCAATGGTTGTACAATATAAAAAAGTAGGGACATGTGTATTTGTGTTGACTTGCAGAAAATGAATGATGCTTGCATGCACGCTCCTTTTCCTATACCTTTTATAAGTGAGGTATTCAAGAATTTAGGAGGGAAATAGGTATATTATTTTACTAACAGATTTTATGGGTATCATCATATCAAGATCGCAAAAGAGTACCGATGGAATGTCAATCGATACTGTGAAAATCACTATTATTGTCAATCTACCTCCACCTTCACTAGTTAAACAATTAGGGACTACATTGGGTCTCACTAACTACTATCAAAATTTTACTAGAGGTTATGTCGATATTATAGCTCCAATGGGGAAATAGTTAAAAAAAAATCCAAATTTTAGTGGAACGAGGAACGTAAAAAAATTGTTGATCTGCTCAAAGAGAAAATGATTTCAACACCTATTCTAGTCTTTCCTAACTGGTGAAACAAATTCCATATACATATCGATGCATCATATGTTGCATTAGGATCCATACTTGCACAACCAGGTGAGGGATCTATCGATCACCCAATTGAATTCACTAGTAGGAAGTTGTTGACTGTAGAAAGAAATTATACCAGGAGGGTCTTTCTATGGTATATGCACTCCAAAAATTTTGATATTATTTACTAGGTTCTCATTTTAAGATGTTTACAGATTATTCTGCATTAAAATACTTGTTTAATAAGATGAGTATTACTACTATGACTATATAATGATACCGAAATATGATCAAGTTTACTGTAGGGGCTCATCATATTTATCTTCAGCCGAGGAGAGATCCCCAAACCCAATGGTTAACTATTTATTTTCAGCTATCAAAGGAAGAAACTGATACAATAGTTTTGGATTGGTCAAAGGATTGGAAGGAACCTATCGTAGTTGATCAGTTGTCTATTGAGATTGAGCCACGATGGGAGGGTACTTCGGGGACCTAGATGGGGGACCCACAAGAAGAATACAATTTTCATCTCTCTCACCATGATAACGATGAATAATCAAGCGCTACCATGAAATATCTAGATTTGGGAGGCAAGAGGAGAGCCACTGACTTGCCGAAAAAGGGAAGGAAGAAGCAAAACACCTTTAGGGACTGCACACATGTCTATTTTGTTAAACTAGCAGCAACAAAAAATGTCTTCCTGCATGCATGTGTTATTGCATGCAAAAACTTAAATTAGGAAGCCAATTGTATTTACATTAAAGGAAATTTCAACTCAAAATGGGGAAATTTCAACTAAAAATGGGCCTTTTCACTATAATTCAAATTCCATGTCATCATGTTCATCATGTGTTAGCCAATGAAATTGCTTTAAATTTGAAATACCGTATAGGTCTTAAACACTTTTTTAATATAAATTTGGGGATAGGTATACAAAAAAACTACTTTTTTTGTTTGTATTTTCGACATATCACCTCGTGGTTTTACTCAAATTTCGATTGGGAGAGCTCGTTGGATGCAGAATTAAATTATCCATCCAACAAGTACCCACTTGTCATACTTTTAACAAACCCCACTACCCAAAAAACAAGAAATACCTTAAAAACATTAGGAAGAACATCAGGAAGCCTTTCCAATAGAGTTTCCATTCGTTTAGTGGTTACAGTTACTGCATAAACTTTACTGATTACTATTCCTGGAAAACCTGGATCTATTTTGTGAAGGCCAATTCAGAGGTCTTTGAGAGGGTCTGAGAGTTCAAGACTCTTTTGGAGAACCAAACAGGAAAGAATATTCGGGTGTTGAGGACAGACAACGTGGGTGAGTACACTTCCAATGAGTTCATGGAGTATTGTTCGGGTGAGGGGATGAAGAAGGAGCACAATGTGCCCCATACCCCACTGCATAATGGAGTTGTAGAGTGAAAGAATAGGAATATGATTGGAGTAGCCAAGGCCATGCTATTTGATCAAGGATTACCACTGTTCCTATGGGTCGAGGCATACAGGACTATAGTATACATTCAGAACAAGTGTCTCCACACAACCTTGGGGAGGAAGACACTGGAGGAGGTATTGATAGGCACTAGGCCAGATGTAAGTCACATTTTCATATTTGGTAGTGTCTACTATTCTCATGTTCATTTTGAAATTAGGAAAAAGTTGGACCCTTCTAGAGAGAAGGGGTTACTTGTTGGTTACAATGAGATTTCGAAGGAATATAGAGTTTACATTCCTACTCATAGGAGGATGATTGTGAGTAGGGATGTTCAGTTCAATGAGGATAGGGCCTTGCAAAGATATCTGGACTTACAAGCAGAGCAGTAGCCTGCACAGGAGTCAGGAGTCAAGTTGGAGGAGCTAGATGTACAGGTACAGGTACAAACACAGAGCACAGGTTCTAGTGGTCTGAGGGAGTTAGGTGGATAGGATTCTTCAGTCATTGAATTAAAGGATGAGCTAAAGAAGGAGATGAATATCCAGTAGCCACAATATCTTGACACTAGGCCAAGGCCTAAGTGGTTTAGATCCATAGTGTAGGATTCCAGGAAGGTAGATCCTCCACAGACATCTTTTAGATGAAGTGTACCACCATAGAGGCTTAGTTATATGGCACTGATGACAAAGTTGATTAACTCTGAACCTTCCAGCTTTGGGGAGGATTTGCAACATGATGTGTGGTAGGAAGCTATGGTTGAGGAGTATGAATCCATTATGAAAAACTAGGTATGGGAGGTTGTGCCAAGGCCATAAGGGAAAAAGGGGGTGGGATCCAGATGGATCTACAAGGTGAAGCATGCAGCAGACGGAAGCATGGATAAGTACAAGGTGTGCTTCATGGAAAAGGGGTTTTCACAGAAGGAGGGTATTGATTATGAGGAGAACTTTGCCCATGTTTCCAGGTATTCTTCCATTCGGACCATTATCTCACTATCAGCTGAGATGGGTTGGCATGTCCATCAGATGGAAGTTAAGACTACCTTCCTCAATGTGGTGATAGAGGAGGAGGTGTATATTGAGCAGCCATAGGGGTTTGATGAGGAGAACATGGAGATGCATGTATGTAGACTACATCGAGCTATTTATGGGCTCAAGGAAGAACCTCAAGCTTGGTACTCGAGGATTGACAGCTATCTACGAGAGATGGGATTTCAACAGAGTGAGGCTGACCACAACCTGTAATTCTTGATAGGTTAGGTGCCTCTCATACTGGTCTTATATGTGGATGATCTCTTTTTGATAGGATATGAGTGGTTGATTGGAGACTGTAAGTCCAACCTTGCAATAGAGTTTGAGATGAAATACCTTGGGTTGATGCATTAATTTTTGGGCTTGGAGGTTTCGTAGAGAGATGGATGCTTCTTCATCAGGCATGGGAAGTATGCAGTAGATATCTTGAAGAGATTCAAGATGGATGACTACATGCCTATGTCCATACCTCTAGTTTCCAACCGGAGGAATATTGATCCACGAGGATTAGATGGATTTGATCCTACCTTGTATCGTCAGCTTATCGAATCGTTTATGTATATGGTCAACACTCGACCATACATTAGCATTACAGTCAACTCTTTGAGTCAGTTCATGGTGGACCCTTGGAGAGTGCATTAGAGGTATAGTGGAGTATGGATTGGTTTATGAGTGTAGAGGGAGTGTACATTTAGCAGGTTTCAAGTTGTTGTTTTAGTACTTCAAGTTGTTTTTTTAGTATTTCAAGTTGTTGTTTTAGCATTGGATCAGGGGATGTCTCTTGGTTCAACAAAAAGCAGAAGTTAGTTGCATTGAGCTCGGCAAAGGATGAGTACATGGCATCCAACATGGCTGCTTGGGAGGGTATATGGCTGAGGAAGTTACTTGCAGGGTTGTCTGACTGTGAGATAGAGGCTACAGTAGTTAACTGTGACAATCAAAGTGGCATCAGGCTATTTCAGAGTCCAATGTTCCATGACCGAAGCAAACACATAGACATCAGGTACCACTTCTTGAGAGATTGTGTTTAGAGAGGAATCATCCAGTTAGAGTACATACAGATAGATGAGTAGGTGGTGGACATTATCATCGAGCTTCATACAAATAGGCCGTACACTCACACAAGAGGGTGTTGAGGTTTAGTTGGGGCTTTAAAAATGATTCTAATGGGTATTTCATTCACCAGGTTTGGGTGAATTTGTAGTGATTGTAAAAATTCCATATTTTTTCATAATAAAATTTATATCTGACTACTACATCAGTTTTCCCTTCTTGGGTTTTTTCGGGGGTTTCCATACCCAAAATAATAGTGTCAATATTGTAATGTGATGTTGTGAGTTATTTCTCAGTTTAATATTCCGCTGCATACTATAAAAGACATTCATGTGTGGTTATCAGTTTATATTTTTCATGCACGGTTTATCCCTAGGAGAATGTTAAAGGAAAATTTACATGTTTAACCGATGAAAACTATAACCTATTAAAAGATAGAATGGATAACATTATTGATGAGATGCACTAAAAGATTGATAGTAGGCATACTAAGTTGTTCAAGGGGGTCACCGACCTTCTTCAAGCTTTGTGTAAAGATGTGAAATAAATAAGAGTCGCAGTAGTAATAATTCAGCCCAATCACAAGAAGATGGCCCCTATGTCGATCGTATGGCTGATGTCCAAACACAATGACAACATCGTAAGGTTCAATTGATATGCAAATAACCAAATTTAGGTACGACAGAGCTACATAATTCTATACAAGATATTTCTTTTTTCAGGTTAGATATGTCTGTGCTATTGATGTTTACAATCCACAACATTCAGCAGGAAGTAGTTCAAGAAATTGAGGCAAGGAAGCATGCAGTGTATTACCAACTAAAGCACTCGAAGAACATCATGTCTTTATTTCAAATTCACTTGGAAGACAAAGAAAATCAAATAGAGAAGTGGAAACAATACAGGAAGTGATTAGATCAATTTGTTTCTCTTTCATGTCAGGAAGTTACAGAGGTAGTGGTCACATTTGACATGGGTGTTGAAGCTTGTGTCTTCAAGTTAGGGAAAGTTGCTACAAACTTCTGTAACAATATTGCATACTTAGAAGCTAATATTCTCCCCAATACACCTCCTAAAGTATTGGAAGAGTGGCTAAGGAAGGTTGAAGAAGATATGCAATAGATTCAGGAGGCTGAGGCACTTTGTGCCAAGGCATATGAGTAGATGTCCTAGGAATGGGAGTCCTTGATGGATGATTTCAAGCTACAAGAAATAATAGGGAGACTTCATGCAGTGAAGAAAATTCTTCTCAGTCTACATACCTCATTGAAATCCTTATCACTAGTCGAGAAGATGAATAAGGTTATTGAGCTTAAGGTACTGCAACAGTAGGTTGCTAAAATCCAAACAAAACTACAAAGAAGAACATATCGTGTTGCATAGCTTCAAGCATAAGCATAGAAGGTGATTGAGACCATTCATCTAGTTCATGTTGAAGTGAAGAAATATTTAGATACAAATCTGGTGGGTGTGTCAGAACATCTTAGTTCTGAAATTGTTGAATGAGTTTCCAATAATGCGGATGTTCAACGACGAGACTAGGATGTGACAAAAATATTTCAATATTTTCAAGCTAAGTTGAACATGTGGGAGGGTTCTATTTGAAGTGGCTCAAGATGAGCCACATGTGAGTGTTGGGGGCCAGTTGGACCTAGGAACATTGGGTAATTTAAGTCTATAAGGTTTGGAGCCGGTCGAGGTGTGAATAGGGCTATGTAGGAGCAGGTGTTGAAATGGTCAGCTTTAAAATTTTGGGCAGTTTTTGGGGAAAAAGTAATTGTATTTACAGATTCTAAAGGTAAATTCGGTGAGTTAGTTGAAGGTTTTTCCACTTTTGGGTAGTGAGCGCAGGATGTAAAATAGACTAGTAGAGCCTATAAAAATGCAACGATATGGGATTTTTTGGGGTTGGTTGAGTTCATGTTTTGGAAGGATAAAATATGGAGTTTCGATAGATTGCTTTGGTATTGTTATGTCAAGGATGAGTAAGAGTGTTGCATCCTATCGATAAACTCAATTTCGTATTTCAAGAAATTATGTTTTAGCATAAGCACTGTTTTTGTTTAAATTAAGAATTTATGTAGTTAGCTTATGAACTCTGCACGAGTTTTACCCTTATTAGGATTTATTGGTTATATAATTATTTTTAATTATGTGTCTCTGTAACTAGATGTATATAATATAGTAGCCTCTGTACTTGTTATGAATATTATCATAACCTTTGTAATAGGTCTCATAAGGTATTTTCAAAGTCTTCACTACAAATTTAACTGTTATGTTCTTCAAACACTAGACTAACAGAGGATTACCAAAGTAGATTTAAGAAGAACTGAGATAAAAGAACTTATAATTAAAAATTCCCAAAATAGTAAATAATATCATTTTAAGCTAAAATTGACTTAACAAAATAAATTTCAGATTTCTTCTTGTTAGAAATAGTAAAGACTAGTTTCCAAAAGATCTGTAGCTTATAGTAATTTTCATATAGGAAGTAAAGATAAAAACAAAAAACTATCAATATAAGAGTTGCAGATACCGAGCATACTTCCAAAATACAGACTTGGAATTAAATCACCCTAAAAATAACAACAATTAGAACCTGGATAATGTGCATAATGGGAAAAACACCCAAATGAGACTTTTCCACCCAACCTTCTCCTAAAGCAGCCAATATTACATGCTTAGGACCCCTGATCCTGTTCACTGAACCACTAAGACAAATATCACTGGATAATAGCCTACACAACAACTTGCTGTAACTTAGCACTAAGTAGCATACTTAACTTAGCAATTCCACTTTAGCTATCCCCTCATTAAATTACTTGTGTTCTTGAATTTTCAGTTTGCAGCAATCCCAAGGTACATTCTCTTGAAACTAGAATGATTAGTGAGCCTCCTACTGAGTTTGATGGTATTTATAAGATTACTTAGGTATTTGGGTTAGATTTGGAATTAAATCAGCCACCAGCTCAGTTCCTCCTCTCAAGGAACATGACCACATTTTTAGGGATTATGCTTCTTACAACAACTATAAAGTGAAATGCTATCTCTTCCACTTGTCAACCAACCTTCTACAACTGCTCATTCCTCCTAGTGGGTTAGTGAACACTCATTTAACAGTCTCCATTGGATATGTGTCTCTTATATTTAATTATTAAAATAAATAATTCTTCAATTACAGTCATCCTTGACCAACTTGGTCATAATGTTTTCCTTAAATAAATAATAAATATTTATTTTTCAATTCTGGGTATGTTACAAACACCCCCTCTTAAGCTTGGCATTGTCCTCGATGTTGCTTAAGTTATTTTGAGTCTTCCTGGAATAGAGCCGGATATGCCACCCGCATATCACTCTACAATTCCAAGGTTGCTTCATCTGGACTAAGGTGTTTCCATTACACCTTTACCTATCCAATGGTGTGATTCCAGAGAAAAATTTCCCTCTTGTCGAGAATAAAGTCCATTGCACAAGAAAATATCCTTTTGGTTCTACCTGAATCACATTCTATTCAATCACATGAGTAGCATTGTGTACATTTTTTTTCAAAATAGAAGTGTGAAAGACATTATTTATTATAAGATTAGGTGGCAACGCTAATTGATATGCTGCTAGCCCCACTCTTGCCAATATTTTGAACGGTCTGCAATACCTGGGTGCTAATTTAGCATATGTCCCTAGTTTAAAAGATCTCTTTCTGGGTTTTACGTTAATAAAAACATGCTCACCCACTTGGAATTCTTTTGGAGTTTTTGTTAGGTCGACATGACTCTTTTGTTTGTCATGAGCAGTTTTCAAATTTCTTTGTACCTGTTCCACTATTAGTTTCAGTTCTTTTAAACAGTCAGGTCCTAACATCAATCTGTCAACTGGATTACTCCATGTAATAAGAGTGTTAAATTTTCTACCATATAATATTTCGAAAGGACTAAGCTCTGTTGAATCTTGATAATGGTTATTATATGCAAATTCAACTCAGTGCAAATAATCTTCCTACTTCTTGGGATAATCTCTAACATACGTCCGTAACATATCTTCTAGCACTTGATTGACTCTTTCGATTTGTCCATATGTTTTCAGATGATAAGAAGTACTGAAGTTCAATTTAGTACCTAGTCCTTTAAATAAATATTTCCAAAAATTATCAGTAAATTTAGGATCTCTGTCAGAAATTATTACCTTTGGAATTCCATGAAAATGAAATATTTCTTTCATAAGGATGTCAGCAATGTTAAAATATTTATGAGTGGTTTTAACAGATCCATAAAGTGTGCCGTCTTACTTAGTTTATCCACAACTACCATTATTGAATCATTTTGTTTCTGGTTTTTAGGTAAGCCAGTTATAAAATCAAGATTGATGACTTTCCATTTCCAATTTGGAATTGGTAATGGTTGTAAAAGACCTGCTTGGTGTTGATGTTCAGCTTTAACTTGTTGACATTCTATACACGTAGTTAAAAGTTCAGCAACGTTGTTTTTCATATGAGGACAAAAATACTCTTTTCTCAACATTGTTATCATCTTTTGATACCCCGGATGTCTGGAATATCGACTTTTGTGTACTTCATTAAATATCAGTAGTTTAAATTCCGGTATATTTGGCACATAAAGTCTGTTTTTATACAGCATTAGACCTTTTTCATTTAAACTATAATCTGTATTTATATTTTTCGAATACATTCTGAGCTACTTTTTTTTATAAACTCTGGTATTCGGTATCTAGTTTTATTCCTTCTTCCAATTTATTCTTTAATTCAATTTTATAACTGCTAATGGCGGCTACAAAACTTGTTATTGCATTTATGCTTAAGGTGTCAGCCACTTTATTTTCTTTTCCTTTAATTTGTTTGATTTCAAAATCATACTTGCTAAGTAAATCTAACCATCTATCTTTCCTTGCATTTAGATTTTGTTGATCAAACATATATTTTAGTCTTATGTTATCATACATTAGAAAAAAATATTTTACCTATTAGATGATGGAACCACATTTTTAAAGCATGGATTATGGCAGACAAATCTAGGTCATAAGTTGCATAATTCTTTTCATGTGTTTTTAACTTCCTTGATTCATATGCAATTACATGATCTTACTATGTTAGTAATCCACCCAAAGGCTTTGTTGCATGCATCCGTGCATACAACCAAATCTTTGTCTCCATCTGTTATTTTTAGAATGGGTATAGTGGTTAATAATCCTTTTAATTTATTAAAACTTTCTTCGCAATTTTATCCCAGACAATTTTTTTGCCCTTTTTCTGTAATGATGTTCTAGGATTTGCAATTTTTGAAAATCCTTCTATAAATTTTCTATAATAACCTGTTATTCCTATAAAGGACCACACATCAGTTACATCCTTGGGAACATGCCAATCAATTATTTCTTTTATTTTGTACGGGTCTACTGATATCCCTTCTTCGGATATTACATGCCCTAGATATTGTATCTTTTCTTTATGAAATTCACATTTACTGAACTTAGCATATAGTTGATGTTCTCTTAAAACTTGTAGTATTATCTGCAAGTGTTCATCGTGTTCTTCCTTTGTTTTAGAATAAATTAATATGTCATCTATAAAGATGACTACAAATGTTTCTAGGTATTTACCTAGGACATTGTTCATTAAGATTATGAAAGTTGTTGGAGAATTAGTTATCCCAAAGGGAATACTACAAACTCATAGTGCCCATATCTAGTTTTGAAAGTAGTCTTAAAGATATCCTCGTCTTTAATTCTGACTTGATGATATCTAGATCACAAGTCTATTTTTTAAAATATCGTTTCTCTATGTATCTGATCAAACAAATCATCAATGTAGGGAAGAGGATAAATATTTTTAATTGTCATTTTATTGAGTTGATGGAAGTTTATACATAGACGCAATGTCCCATCTTTCTTCTTAATGAAAAGGACAAGTTCTCCCCAAGGGGATACACTCGGTCTTACATAGTTTTTTTCTATTAATTCTTTCAATTGTAATTTTAATTTGTTAAGTTCTAAAATGTTCATTTGATAAGGAGATTTTGAACTTGGTACAACTCCTGGTACTAATTCGATTGTAAAATCCAAATCTCTCTTTGGAGGTAGTCCTGGAATTTATTCCAGGAAAACATCCGATAAATCTTGTAGGATTGGAATGTCATCGAAATTTAACTTATCTTTCTTATCAATTTGTTCATTATTTATTATGTGTAGAACAAAAACTTTACATCCTTTTCTTATAGCCTTTTTCATCTGCAAGTCAAAGATTTGTTTAACAGAGACCTTCCTAGGTATTCATCCTTTCTCCTTTATCATTTAAACAAGTAAAAGTTTTATGAAAACAAATTAAAATCAGTTGGTGTTTTTTCATTTAATCCATACCTATTAAGACATAATAAGATCCTCATAGTAACAGATTTAATTTGAATTGTGTTTCAAACAAACTCATAATCAAATTACAGTTTTCAACATAATTAACCACTTTCCTTTTAGTTCCTGTAGCTAACTGGACCATCCAGGATTTTTCAAACTTTTTAAAGATAAATTGCACTTTTCCACTATGCTAGATGACACATAACTTAAACTAGCACCTAGATCAATCAGGATGGAAACAGGCTGGTTATGTATCATACCTTGCACTTATGCCATGGAAGTCTGATGGTCTGCTTATTGGTTCTCCAAGGCTGCATTTATTCTGGTCATTTCATTTTCGACATCTCCAACTGTTTCCTCTTCTTGGATGGTATGCACATTGGTGAAGTTCCCTTTTTCTGTTCGGGCAGTACTTGGCATAATATGGTCCTTGAAATTCTTAGCACTTGACAGGTTCCTTATGTTCATTATTTTTAACAAAATTGTTAGGCATACCCTTGCATTTTGGTGCTGTAGTATTCTATGTTACTTTATTTTTAAAATATGCTCTTTGATAGTTATTCTTGGAGAAATTCTGAGAATTATTCCCAAAAATATTATTTGACTTAAACCCTCTTCTTTTCTGGTCAAAGTGACTTGTCTTCTTATTCTTCCAGTTAGGTAAATTTTCTCTCTTCATACTATTTTCATAACAGAAATCATCCTTTCTCATAGCTTCCTCAAGGGTCTTTGGGTTATCAAACTCAATCCTATCCTCGAAGATAGTGGCCAGACAACTTAAAAATATTTGTATTTTAGGATTTTAATCGATTATGTAAGGTACATATCTTAAAAGACTTAGAAATTTTCTACTTAACTCTTTCATTAACACTGAACCCAATTTTAGTTCATAGAATTCTTTATCTCTTTCCTCGTAGTACTGTTCGGGTAAAAAATTCCTTTTAAAATATTTTTTAAAAACTTTCTAGGTTAGGTACTTCTCCTTAATATTTTTTATTCTCTTTATGTCTTGCCACTAGATGTCATCTTTTTTGGTTAAATTGTAAATAGTCATTCAGGATTTTAGTCTGTCAGAATAGTTATAGATCTAGAAATATTTCTTCATTTCTAATAGCCAAGCCTCGACTTCTTAACCTTTCTCTACTTCTTCGTTGAACATGGGAGGCCTTTTTTTTTAATTATCCAGAAATTTCTTCATAGGATTTATAATTCCTCCTCTTAGGTTTACAGTCACTTTCACTACTGTCACTTGTATATTTATACCTTCCCTTATGTGACCTTGCATTAACCTTTGAAGAAGATTCTTTCCTTTATGTTTGTAGAACTTTTTTTCAGGATCAGTTTCACAAACATTTATTGTATCTTTTCCTTTGTTATGCATTTTGTATAATAACATTTGATTCATTTCCAGAATTCTTTCATTATCCATTTTTACAGTTTGCAGTTCATCTTTTAACTCCTTAACTGTATGTAGTAACTCTGAAGGTGGATTATTCAGTTCTACATAAAATGTTGTCTGGATTGCTGTGCTGAGACCCATTTTCAACAGATGCTTCAACATCTTCCATTTTCATGCAAAACAAATTTTATATTTCTGTACAAAAATAAATGTAAAATATGATCAGTATATTTGTTTTTTGTTTGCATGCGAGTCAGCCAATTAGCCCTAGTGTTTGGAAAATTGCTCTGATACCACATGTAACATCTCTAAAAATCATAATAAAAAAAATTATTTACCATACATAACTATCAAAAGTTCCTAGGAATAAGTATAAGAGATGTTAAACTTCTCTCTTTTTCTATAGTGTCAATAATTAACAATGTATTTACTTGAACTGCAAGACTCAAGTGGTTAAGTTTCAGTGTCATCAACAACATGCCTATTTTTAAGAATTTATGTTGATACAATTTCATGCATTCAGGTTGATACTAACTTGTGGCTCTAATTGCTTTTACATCTTTTTTTTTTTTTGGTTGCACTATCATAACACTGTTTTCATTCTGTCGAAAAATTTGTTTTATCTACGAGCTATTTAGAGGAAAAGGTCATAGTCTTACTTAGCCTTTAAGGATAACACATGAATCCTCATTTTCCTTTTGTGCAGGTGCACATGAAAACCCTTAAGTTTTTCTAAGGAACAAATCCTAAATACCAAGCATCCAACAACATAAGAAAACGTGGCCACCAAGGTTTTGGAAAAACAACCTAGATCCTAACCCAGTTTTTAAATCGAAAATTCATACTATTTGTTAAACCATATAACATATACTATGCAAAGGTGGTTGGTGTTTGAATATGATGCGATAGTCAATTTTAACCTTGAAACAAGGATTGGTTACAACAATTAGCAAAGGACATGAATTAAATTGGTCTATGTACAGGCCATGTATTCATATTGAAAGCTCTACTTGGAGGCCATTGAGCATGATGAAAAACCCTAGGGTTTTAATGCATCTCGTTAAATGGGTAAGGGATTTTGTTGAGGTTCTTCTTGGGGTTTATTGTTCTTCATTTGACACAATTGGTCTCTAGTGGATCGACCTGGTAGCTCCTCTGTCCATATATGGAGAAACTGTGACTCTCGACCTACAACACCTTGTTAACTTGACTGAGAAGGGACAGTATCCTGGTGAGGTTTGTTACAACTACATCATTGTTTCTCTAGCTACGATAGCGAAAGGTAAAATATTTCTCTATGATTTCTAAGAAGATTTCTCTTTTTTTACAACATAGTTCAAACCCATTGTTTGATTTCTCGGCTTGTATGTGCAGGAAACATCCTATCAGGTTCTCAACCTGACTAGTTATAAGCACTATCATGGTTGCAGTCCGGGTAAGACTTATTTTTACACCTAAATCTCGTCATCAGCATGTGATGAGATCCCAAACTTCAGCGTTGCCCTTAATCCCAAATTGTGAAGTAAGAATATTGGGCTAGACATCAAATTTATATGTGAAAATCCAACACCGCTTCTACCCTTTAGTCAAAAAGCGGTACCTTCTTCAGCACCACCTATAATGTGTTGACAGTAAGTGGTGGCTCCTCCTTTACCCTTTGATCAAGGTGCAGTTATGCCCCATCACGGCTCTATCTCAGTGAGGAAAAAGTGATGCCCTTTGGAAAAAGTAAAAAAGAGAGGTTCTCACGAAGCTTCTCAAAAGAAGGTTTCATGGCACCCTTATCTCTAATCACTAGGGCCATTTGGGCTCGAGGTCCATCCTTGTAGGATCTCCTAGCCACCTCACCCACCAATTTCTAACCATCTCTATCCATTCTAATCCTGTAAAAGCAGGCTCAATCTCCATGGTTGGGGAGGGAGCAAATTTATGTTGTTACTTTGATATTCTAGCCTAAATCAGTCAAGAGAACTTGAGGAAGCAAGTTGGAGCTATTGGGGACGAGATGTTGGCTTTTTAAGGAGTGCATCAAAAATAAGGCATAGGTTGTAAACTTCTTCTCTATTATCTAATGTAAAATTGGTTCCCTTCCCATAAAATATATTGTGTCATTATCGTATGTTTTATTATTGAATTCCTTAGTCATCAATATAGAATAGTGGATTATATTTCGGTTCTATTTGATCTTGTTTGTTGTTTTTCTTGTGATTTGTAGGTACATCCATGAAGGATCATATTTACAGGAAACAACTATACTAGTACATCGAAGATACTTGATTCCAGATCTCCACCCATTCTAGGGAATGTCTTCCAATCTTGTTGTGTACTATTTGTTCTAGATCTAAACCATTCAGACAAGAGGAATGCCTCTTGTCCATAGGAGATGCAAAATTCCTAGCTACAAATCTAGCGACTCCGCTGAGGAAGAGATTTAGCTGATCTGATATTCCTTAGTTTTTCAAAACACTTGTCCGAAATCCAAGATCCATTTTTTATCATTTGAATCAGATCCACTAGCTAATCTAGTGAAATTTTGGTTTGGTATCATCAGATTCAGATATGAGTTTTTTGACTTTCTGTGCTTTTAATTACTATTAATTCATGATTTATATGCCAGTTTCACAGTCATTAATTTTTATTTTTTCACAATTATTTTGTTTTGGATATCTACAGGGAACTGCACATGCACAATGGGCAGTAAGTGGTGCCATCACCTGAAATCAGCTACCAGAACATGGTGCCACCTCTTGTAATCAGTAATCAAGAAGCAGTGCTCTCTCAGAACCAGTCTGTCAGTGACCCTTTGGAAGCGGTGCCAGGTAGGCTTTTTCCAGACTTGTCATTTCAAAACTTGGTTGTTGTCTTTTGATTTCTGAGTTTTTTTTGGCTTATATTATGCATTCACTTTGATTGTTATATTCTATTTGCATTCAAAGAAGAGTTTATGTTTCTTAAATTGGATTTTACATTCTTTTCTTTGCTTGAAACCTATTTCTCCTTTCTGTAGATATTATTCGTTGGAATTGGAGAATATACATTTCATTTTCATGTGCATTTTTTGGTTTTGATTTGAATTCTTTGGAATTTGAGTATCTTTCAAGTTGTGTGAATGCTTGTCGTATTTATTTTTTTGGTTTCTGAATGAGTAGGGTGTTGTAGGAATTCTCTTGTTTCGTGTTCATAGATATAAGTAGTTAGTTACCAAAGTTTCATTTTGATATGTACATTTGAAAATCAAAGGGCTTCTTTACTTTTTTTTGTGCATTGTTGAGATGTGTTGTATCTTTGATTTCATTTTCACTTTTGGACTATTATTGCTGAAAGGTAGAGTTATAGCACTCTAGGAAAGAATTTTTCTTTTCCTTACTGCTTGCATTCATGTTGGTTTGAAAAAAAAGGTCTTTACCTACCTTAGGTAGCGTTCATCGAAAGAGAAATGTGCATCATCATGTAGCTAGGATTTGCATTCTTTTTACATTTCCTATCTACACCTCATGCATTCACTTATCTGCTCAAGATAAAATTAATGCTAGTTTAGGTTTAAAATCACTTAGTAACTGTGTGTAAGTTTGTGACATGTTCTGGCATCGTTAAGTGTGGAAGCTGTCATTTTATGCCTGCACTACATCCCAGGGACTATGTGGTAATTCCATGTACTATCGGTATATCGAACGGTCTTTCAAATACCCTTGAGGTATATCAAAGGGTACTTCACGTACTTGATTATATATCATAAGGACCCTTTTGTACGGTTGTGCATTAGACATCACCACTACAGATTTGAGCTCCCACGTACCTTGAGTATATTAAGAGACCCTCTTAGGATTCTTATGACCAAATGAGTTAACCTTTTGGTTGTCTTGGCATTGCAATACACTGATAACAACACTTAGGGAGATTACTACACATGTGCCATCCAGGTAGTTGGGTATCAAGGTGAGGGATGGTTGATCCTCCCCACTGCATTTTACTCTTGGCCCCTACGGTATATAGCGAGTTGTGAAGCCTTGATAATCCCGTGATGATCCTGACTTTGGATCCACTCCTATTCACACACTTTGCTTGTTGCTTTTATACTTGAGTAGTGTTTGATTTGTGTGATACTTCAAAGATTCTTAGAGAGTTCATATATGGGAGACTCTCCCGGGACCACCAGTCAAGATACCCCTTTTCAGGGTATGTCTTTTGTTTCTTCCCCATGTGGAGCTATTGGTCCTCCCTCCATGACCACTTTGAGTCTTCCTAGACTGACTATAGGATTAACTGTATGGTTATTCTCCAATATCGTTATACCAAATGCACCCTTTGTGTTGGATCATGGTCCTTTACCACATGAGCATCATCCTCATGTTAATCCTTCTCCTTCTTCGTCGAATGTTGAATCGACTTCGCTTTCTTCCTCTTCACCTATTGAAAAATCTAATGTTAGTAAATGGGCGGGTAAGAAGAAGTGGAAAAGGAAGGATAAGAAGAAGAAAACTAAGCAAAAGGTCACTGCTTCAACCTCTTATCATCATGTTGGGATCCCACTAGACACCAGTCATCATGCTAGGAGTATTGATGTACCTGTTTCTAGCTTACATAAGCCAAAATTCCCTTGCAAGCTTTGTAAGGGTGACCAACTTCTTAAGGATTGCCCTGGTCTTTCCCTTGTGTCAAAAGAGTGGTCTAAATAACCTATGTCATCAGCCTCTAGTCATCATACTGATGACCCCCCCTTAACCAGTGACTCTTTGGTTAAGAGTCGGAAAGGAAAAATCAGGTATCCTTGCTCGTTATGTAAGGATATGCACCATACTTACCTTTTTCCTCGTATGGATGAAGCTTCAAAGTTTTTGGAATATTTTATGGTTCCCCAGGAATGGCTACCAACCTGTTATCACAAGTTGTCTCTTGAACCCTGACTGGTTGACCAAATGGCCAATTCAGTTTCCTCCGTGGTCGATCCTGCTCTTCGTTCCAAGAGTGAATTCCAAGTGGTCAATTCGGATTCATCCATGGTTGATCCCACTCTTCCTTCAAAGAGTGAGGTTAAAGTGGTCAATTCAGATTCATCTGTGGTTGATCCCACTCTTCCTTCGAAGAGTGAAGTTAAAGTGGTCGATTCGATGTCATCTCCACTCGATCCCACTCTTTCATCAGAGAGTGTTAAGACCAAAGTAGTCACTTTGACCAAATATTTGTCTTGTTCTTCTCTTCCAGTAGAGAGTGAACTAAATCCTACTAAATTTTTCATGCTTCGTTTTGATTGTTCTCGACAAGAATATTTTTTTTGTTTTTCGATAGAACCTTCTCCAAGTAATGAGGTTATTTCCTTTGACTAGAGTAACCTAACAAAGTCTTGTCTTCATTCGAGTGTTCCTTTCCAGATAGTTGTCAATGTTACTACTAGGTGGATGCTTTGTACTATTGTTGAAGAAGGGGCTTTTTTTAGCATTCTATCCTCAACTTCTTGGAAAGCTTTAGGTTCTCCTCAGCTTGTGCCAGCCACTAATTAGATACTAGTTTTTAAACACAGGTCTACTGCACCTTTAGGAATCCTTCCTCATTTACCTATTACTTTAGGAGGGAAAATTGTCAATATTAATGTTATGGTTGTCCAAGGTCCTTTAGATTTCAATCTGCTCCTTGGACGTGATTATGATTATGCCATGAAATATGTAGTTTCCACACTGTTATAGCTGATTTTACCACTCCAGGTGAATCACACTTGTATGGGATTCCCCTATCCCTCTGCAGACTCCTTAGACCCCTTGGACCATTTTTCGTCATTTGATGTTTCCTAGACCATCCCTAAAAACATGTGAAAAATGATATACACGATTTTTAAACCCTTAATCACGTGTATACACGGGTTTGACCCCTAAAACCACGTACATCGGGATGTGTCCATAATCCAAATACTTTTGGAGTTTTCCTTGACATGGATCTGACTCACTTGACTCCTGGCCTTCCCTATGCCTTGAGATCACTCGGATTCGACCTTTCATTACCCCTTTGAAAATCTATATAAGGAACTCTATGGTACATTGAAGGCATATGAGAGAATTGAGAGCAAAGAAACTAAAGTCCAATGTTGCTGGAACTTATGCTTGAGTCTACATCTGTTTGTCCCTCGGAGCACTTTTGTGTTCTTCCCAAGCTTGCCTTTTGCTTGTGAGCTTGCTATCAAGAGATGGAGGATTGAGGTGGTGGAGGTGCAAGTGGGGGATTCAGTTTCTCCGATTCACAGACGTGCCGACAGAGGTTGTATCCATTGTAATCTCTGATTTTATATTAATAGAAATATATTTTCCTATCCAATAATGTATGTTTGAATGAATATTTTATCCATGGATGTTTTCAAATGCTTATACATTGTTGATTATATATGCTAGAATAGATTTAACACCAGTATATATAGTATGCTTGTATTGTTTACTTGTTGTTGAGGAAGTAATCTATCAATTCAAGCTGAAGTTGGAAAGCTCAACGAGGATCTACTTCAACCGTCTGGAATAAGGTATGAGGTCTGATCCTTTAGTGTTAGATATTTAATTTCTATTACATATTGGAAAGGATTGATTTCTGGAGTCAAGCTGTCTGTTGTGGTACCCCAAGCCATTGGAATTTATCTCCATAACAGAATTGGCGACTCCGCTGGGGAGTTCCTAGTAGTTGTCCTTTGGGGGTTTTCCATCGGCATTCAATGACTTTGAATTGCTCTTTCTCTCTTGTTTCGGTGTCAGTTCTGGGGGCATGTTTTCCTGGTAGTGCTTGATTGGTGTGAAGTTTGTCTCATCTTGTCTATTTGCCTTGATTTTTATGCACCTTTCTTCCTGTACGCAATTTTTGAACTCAAAGTCGTGTATATCATTTTTCACATGTTTCTAGGGATGGTCTAGGAAACATCAAAGGACAAAAAATGGTCCAAGGGGTCTAAGGAGTCTGCAGAGGGACATGGGAAGGCCATACAAGTGTGATTCACTTAGAGTGGTAAAATTAGCTATAACACACACTTTTTAGAGTAGTGCATTTTCCCCCATGATGGGAAGATTGTGACCATTGATCAACTTTCCTTTGTTACATATGACCATCACATTACTCCTAGTCATCAGAATTATTTGAATGTCCTACATGTTATTGTGGTTCCTTCCCCTTCTAGTTAGCTTCTTCCCATCATAGGTAAAATGGGGGGGCATGGCTCCAGCCTCTAGACATCATACTGGAGTTGAGTCTCTAGATTTTATGTAATGGGGGCAACATACCAACCTCTGGATATCATGTTGGGTAAGAGAAAATTTTGTGAGCATGGTTCCCATTCTGTGTCAACCTTTTATAAAAAAATGAAATGGATGCCCTCAAGCATAGTTTACCTTTTGGTTTCAAGCTTGCATAAAAATGAAACCATTCCTTGAGAAAAATTCCTATTTTTTGTCAAGCTCATTAAAAAATGAAATAGATTCCCTTGAGCATAGTTTATATTATGTTTCAAGCTTGTTAAAAAATTAATTAGGTTGTTTCAATCAAAGTTTACCCTTTTGGTTTCAAGCTTGCATAAAAATGAGACCATGTCTAAGAGCATAGTTCTTCTCTTGTGTCAAGCTCATTAAAAAATGAAAAAACACCTGAACATCATGTCAGGTTTTTACCATCATGTTAGTTTTCTCCAAGAATAGTTACCTTCTGTTTCAAGCTTGTGTAAAAATGAAACAGATCCCCTTCCCTTGAGTCGAGTCTTCCCTTTAGTGTTAGAACTTGAACCTTATTTTCACCTACCTGATTTTTTGTTCTTCCTACCCCCCTGGTGAACATTTTCACATTAGTAACAAGGGTTTTTCGGTTGGGTATGGAAGACGAATCATCATATGAAATGAAGGTGGGGGAGCATGTCGAGTCGCTAGCAACCATGCTAGGGGTAAGCTTCGCTAGAAATCATGCTAGGGGAAAGCTTCCAACCTATGGATATCATGTTAATGGGATTTTCCAAGCATCGTTTACCCATTGGTTTCAACCTCAATGTAAAATTAAACCAATCTTTAAGCATTCTTCCAAATGATCTTCGAGCTCATTGAAAACAGTAAGATGGAGTTGAGATTACTTTTCATTTTGCGTGCTCCGGTTAAAACATAAAAAGTGGTTTGATCTTAGTTTATTACTTTTTCATGATCTAGATTCAAACATGAAAAAGTTTAATAGAGTCCTCTTTAAGCTCTTTTTAGACTCTTAAAATGTGAAAATATTGTCGAGTGGAACTTGTCTTCTTCACGCTCGTAAAAGGACCTGAAGAGTGATCTTCCTGGTGATAGTTTACCCCTTTTTCGGACCAGGGGGAACTATTTACAAAAAAGGTATACTCCAACCAATCATGACTATAAGAGTTCTCTTGGGTATTATTTTATACATTTTTGGGCCCTAGAGACTAAATCATACGAAAAAGGACCCTTTGGAGTCTTCTTTAGTTTGTTCAGACTCTCTAAACCTGAATTCACCAAGTTTTCTTTCATTGGACTCGTTAAATTAAACATTGAAAGATCCCTTTTTGGTAACGAACCCCTCCTTTCTCAGGTTCATAAAACACATGAGTTTGGACTTTTCCGAAGGATGAGCTAAAACGAGTGTTTGTTACCCTCTTTGAACTCGTAAAAATGAAAAGAGGCACTCATCAATCATGATGGGGAAATTAAGGGAAGGGAATCAATTAATTTTGCAAATAATATGGAAGTTTTTCATCACCTTTGAACATGGCACTTATCTGCATTTCATTCATTCAATTGGGTAAATCAGCTTGTCTCTGAGTTGATCCACTTTCATGAGTCATGTCACTCCTTTAAGTCTTTCAAAGAATGCATTGTCCATTGTTGTATCGTTTTCCTCCTCGTCAAGTCAATGCTGCCAAGTCTTTCTTGTGTTGCCCAATGTTCAAAGGGAAGTTAGAAGTTTACCTCTGTAGTTAAAAGAACCTTTTTGTTAGTAATTTTGGGTTAGTCCAATGGTTACATTATCTACAACGTTCTAAAACTTTATTCCAAGTTTTGTGTTGTTGATGTGGGATTCATCATGTCCCTCCTTCAAAGAGACTATTCCTGTCAACATCAGCTCATCATCCAAGAATTAGTCTTAGAAATAATATTTCATAAAAATGAAACCATTCCCTGAGAAAAATTCCCATTCTGTGTCAAACTTGTTAAAAAATAAAATAGATTCCCTTAAGCATAGTTTATATTATGTTTCAAGCTCGTTAAAAAATGAAATAGGTTGTTTCAAGAAAAGTTTACCCTTTTGGTTTCAAGCTTGCATAAAAATGAAACCATGTCTGAGAGCATAGTTCTTCTCCTGTGTTAAGCTTGTTAAAAAATGAAACAAAACCTAACCATCATGTTAGTTTTCTCCAAGCATAGTTGCCTTATGTTTCTAGATTCTGTAAAAATGAAACACATCCCCTTCCCTTGAGTCGAGTCTTCCCTTTAGTGTTAGAACTTGAACCTTCTTTTCACTTTCTTGATTTTTGTTCTTCCTACCCTCTTGGTGAACATTTTCACATTAGTAACCAGGATTTTTCAGTTGGGTATCAAAGACGAATCATCAGACGAAATGAAGCCTGGGGAGTCATGTCGATTCACTAGCAACCATGCTAGGGGTAAGCTTCACTAGCAATCATGCTGGGGGAAAGATTCCAACATCTAGATATCATGTTAATGGGATTTTTCAAGCATAGCTTACCCATTGGTTTTGAACTTGTCTAAAAATGAAACCAATCTTTGAGTATTCTTCCAACTGATCTTTGAGCTCGTTAAAAACAGTAAGATGGTGTTGAGCTTACTTCTCATTTTTCATGCTCTGGTTAAAACATGAAAAGTGGTTTGATCTTAGTTTATTACTTTTTTGTGCTCTGGATTCAAACATGAAAAAGGTTAATAGAGTCCTCTTTAAGCTTTTTTAGAATCTTAAAATGTGAAAATATTGTTGAGTGAACTTGTCTTCTTCACGCTTGTAAAAGGACTTGAAGATTCTTTTTCCTAGTGATAGTTTACCCCCTTTTTCAGACCAGGGGGAACTATTTACGAAAAAGGTATGCTCCAGCCAATCATGACTGGAAGAGTTCTCTTCGGTATTATTTTATACTTTTTCGGGCCCTAGGGACTAAATCATACGAAAAGGACCCTTTGGATTATTCTTTAGTTTGTTTAGACTCTCCAAACATGAACTACACCAAGTTTTCTTTCATTGGACTCATTAAATTAAACATTGAAAGATCCCTTTTTGGGAACGAACCCTTCCTTTCTTAGGTTCATAAAACATATGATTTTGGAATTGTCTAAAGGATGAGCTAAAATGAGTGTTTGTTACCCTCTTTGAACTCGTAAAAGCAAAAGGAGGCACTCATCAATCATGATGGGGAAATTAAGGGAAGGGAATCAATTCATTTTGCAAATAATATGGAAGTTTGTCATCACCTTTGAACATGGCACTTGTCTGCATTTCATTCAGTCAATTGGGTAAATTATCTTGTCTCTGAGTCGATCCACTTTCATGAGTCATGTCACTCCTTTGAGTCTTTCCAACAATTCATTGTCCATTTTCATATTGTGTTTCTCCTCGTCGATTCAATGATGCCAAGTATTTTGTAGTGTAGCATAATGTTCAAAGGGAAGTTAGAAGTTTACCTCTGTAGTTAAAAAAACCTTTTTATCAGTACTTTTGGGTCAGTCCAATGGTTACATTATCTACAAAATTCCATAACTTTGTTCCAAATTTCATGTCGTCGATGTGGGATTCATCATAGCCCTCCTTTGACGAGACTATTCCTGTTGACATCAGCTCATCATCCAGGCATTAGTCATAGAAACAAGTTTAGTACCTGGAGATCTGTATGCCTTAATGATAGATTCTCTCGCTCTCGACATAGGTTCACATCATTGAACTTTGATTTAGATATTTGACTGAGTGTTCGACATCAAATCATCTGTTCACACTTTGTATATTGTACTAGAGTACCTTGGGAATCATTGACATTAATGGTGATCTCCCTCACATTTGTTAATGGTTCACATCATTGAATGGTAATCAAGTGGTTTCTACCATGTTCAACTTCAGATCGTTGTAATCACATGGATAGAATTGTACTTTGTGGAAGACGAGATGAAGACCTTGGGTTTCTGTTGAAAAGCACTCATAGTTTTCTCCACATATTGGAATGGCATATATCGTATTAAGTACCAGCATGGATCCACATTTATATGCTCATGGTTGTGCTCAAATTTGCATCTGTTTGACATAGATATACATTGTATATCTTGCAGCTATGTCCAAGTTTGAGTCCTATATCACATGGATCTATGCTGTATTCTAGTAGCCATGTTTTTTTATCTCTCTCATGGATCTGTCTTGTATTAGTCTGCAGCCATGATGAAGAAACATTTTCTCATGAGTCAAAAGTATTGTTGTATTGCAGATGCATGGTTGACGATCTTCGATCAAGCTAATTCTTTCCTCGAAGTGATAACTTTCTCTTTCAAGATCTCACCTATTGTATCCCTATAGCTTCATGCTTTGTGGGGCATTTTGTTACACCTAAATCTCATCATCACCATGTGATGAGATCCCAAATTTCAGTGTTACCCTTAATCCCAAATTGTGAAGTAAGAATATTGGTCCAAACATCAAATTTATATGTGAAAATCTAGCACCACTTCTACCCTTTAGTCAAAAAGTGGTACCTTCTTCAGCATCGCCTGTAATGTGTTGACAGTAAGCGGTGGCATCACCTTTACTCTTTGATCAAGGTGTGGTTCTTCCCTGTTACTGCTTTGTCTCAATGAGGAAGAAGTGGTACCCTTGGTAAAAGTGAAAAAGAGAGGTTGTCACAAAGCTTCTCAAAAGAAGGCTTCGTTTCATGCTTATCCCTGATCACTAGGGCTAGTTGGGATTGAGATCCATCCTTGTAGGATCTCCTAGGCACCTTACCAACCAATTTATCAACTATCTCTATCCATTCCAAGCCTATAAAACACTACAACAAATCCTGGAATTAGCATCCCATTTAGCGTCCCTTTTAGTGTAATTTTGTTTTACATTGAGTGGTCAAACTAGATGCTAAATGAGACGCGTCATGGAAAAAACATAAAGCATCTCAAAAAAAATCTTTTTTTGCTTCCTAAATAGCATCCTTTATGACGTCCAAAATAGCGTCTCTTTTTTTACTTCTAGAATAGCGTCCAACTTTGCTTCCTAAACAATGTCAAGGTTTGCTTCCAAAATAGCGCCCAACTTTGCTTCCTAAACAACGTCGAGGTTTGCTTCCTAAATAATGTCCTTCTTTGCTTCCTGACGAGTGTTCGCTTTTGCTTCTTAAATGACACCCCCGTTAGTGCCATATTTGCATCCTTAATATCACCATGCTAGCATCCAAATTAGCATCCATTTTTGCTACCACTTTAGCATCTTATTTTGCACCATGCTTTAATTCCAAATATGTGCCAATTTTCGCTTTCAAATTTGCACCAATTTTTGCTTCCTTTTTTGCATCATGTTTTGCTACCAAAATGGCGCCAAATATTTCTTCTATTGTTGCACCATATTTTGCTTCCTATGTAGCACCATGTTTTGCATCCAAAGTAATGTCTTATTTTGCAACCATATCAACGCCATGTTTGGCTTCATCATTAGCACCATGTGTTGCATCCTTTTTAATGCCTAGTTTCATGTCTCTCATGTTTTGGTCACTAACTTAGTCGTTTTTAGTATTTAACCGATATTATAATATCATTAGGGCATGGAGGAATCAAACCACCAACCTCCTGCTTGTAAGGCAGGTGCTCTTCCATTGAGTTAGGACCCTTTAAGAATTTGAGAACCTAACTTATAGAGTCCTCTATAATGGTAAAAAGGATCAATACACAACTTTGAGTATCTAATGGTCAAACAAGGCAACCGAGAAAGAGGATTTTGTAATACCAGAAAGGACACTCATCAACATCAACAGTGTTGCATGTATCAGAATATGACAATGTAATAGTACTAATTTGGTTTCCTAAAATCATGTAGCTTGGTTATTCTGGTTATATCAGGACCTAATCAGCCATGTGATTAGTAATACACATTAGTTCATGCACATGACTAGAGAAAAAAGCAATGTTCCACCAGTCTAGCTAGCAGCCAAATTATGACAGCCTAGTTACAAACATGTAATATCTTGCACCTTATTCTAGTAGACAGACAATTCTACTGTTGGTCCTAGCTACATGTGATTACACACGATATAAGTTATAACTTATGTACCAACATAGTTACCTACATAAGATCAACTCTAACAGAGTGGGGAAACAAGAGTGAAAACAAAGAGACTGTGCCTTGAAACAGATTTTATATCATTGCAATGAATTGTGAATTGTCGATTCAAGCATTTAAAAGCATGAGAATTGAGAATTAACTATAGAAATGCATCTGTGAAATAACATGAGTGCTATAAGGAAACTTAATTCCAATGTCTTTAAAGATTTGTAAGGCACAGCAGGAATAGACCACTCACTAGATATGTTGGTGGGTGGGGGTTGAAGGTATTATGGAAGGAATTTTTAGTGGAAAAATCATACACTAAGAATCTACAATATCTTCCTAAACATAAGATATCTCTTACAAAATGTTCCCGCAAGTTTATCTAGAAATGCTAGCGGAACGTCGTTTCACAAATTCCACATTTTAGTGTGATATCAACTTAGCTAGAAATGCTAGCTGTATCCAAACTAGTTAACACCCTTTCATTCGATATTTAGTAATTTCAGACACAGGAGACATCCTATAGCCTTTAAAAAAATCCATGTGCATTTGAAATTTCAGAAAGAGAAAACATCATATAGCTTTAATGCCAGCAATTGGATAAAGTTGGTCAAGATGAACTCGATATCATTTCCATCAATCTGGGGACATGAGATCTTGTGATTCAAGTGATAATTAAAATTTCAAATGACACACAACTTTAGATTGCAAGATTTAGAATACCAAAGTGAAAATATCACAATATCTAGTAACATATAGTGAAGTCCTTCGGTCAACATAATATTTTCCAACAAAAATTATATAATAAATGCAATCAGTGTCATAATAACTCGCTTGCATCTGTCAAATAGCCACCCATTGCACTGGTTTCCTTCTTGTATACAACCATGAGAAAAGGAATTGAACCCTGTAAAATAGAAAATAGCCACCAACAAATTATCTTCCTGGAGAATATTGTCACAGAACCAAAACAGAGAATGTGAGCTGTCAAAACAGATCTATAATAAACTGTCTACACACTAGAGATAATCAGGCTTAAAAGTTAGAACAACAATCAGCTTGGACATAAAATTATTCCAAGCATTTCAACTCAAATGAATTTTAGAACAGAATGTAAATTTAGATAATATTTATTCAACGACTATTTAAGGAATTCAAATAGAATATAGGAGGTGTAACATCTCTACATACAAACCTCACGAATTTCCAATGTAGGCATGTGTGGAAGGAAATCATTGCCAACAAAGAAACATATGAAGAAAAAATCATCCACAACCCATTCAAAATCAATCTCTATTGGAGGTTTTGGAATCTTCATATCATACTCTAAATATTCACGTAAAACCCAGATGTTGACGAACTGCCAAATATTTAAAAATTTCATCTTGAACAAAGGATGAGCGTTAATTTCTATTTTTCATAAAGGACAAACTATTAAAAGAAAGTCTCTACTTTTGTGGGGATGATTTTTTCACTGACCATGCTTGGATATGGTGCATGTGTAGCATTTCTAAGCATAACTCCTACCCTCAATGGTTTTTGGTATTTGTCTCCCGATAACACTTAAGAGTAAAGCCTAGAAATGGGGTTAAGTATTGAAATTTGAACATAGATGAGTATAACAGTTCAGGAGTTTATTGGGTTAACATTTAGACGTTTATTGGCTTTGGTGAAGGTCATCAACATATAAAACATATGTAGAGATCAATAAGAGTGATATAAATTTGAAATTACTTCCCATGAGTTTGAAGATAGGACTACCAGATGTTAGTTTTTCAACATTCAAGCTAGCATTATGTTAGGATCTTTACTAAGAGAATAACAAGTACAAAAATCAAACACAAGATACAATGAACATAGTGTTTTTCATCAGGGAAACCATAAATGGACAAAACCCCACAACTTCCTCAGAGATAGAATCAATACAAGATGTAAAATCCCAAAACAGTAAGATGCACTCCCGACAGCAGTAATCTTCTTCTTATCTAGCCCCAGTGTCTTCTCCTTCCTCAACTATGCACTACACTTGAGCGTGTGAGTGATGTGTTCTAAATAGAGACCCTAGATCTCTATTTATACTAATCATGACATGACTAAAACCCTACTAGGGCTGACCTCTACTAGGAGAGTCTAATAAGCTTAGTGCCCCGAAACTGCAGGGACTTTAACCCTTAGACAATAGGAGGGTTACCCACTATGACTTGACATGACTTGTTTACATTATTGATTCTTTCGATTGGAACATCGAGGCATGACAACATGACTCAATTACATAATAGATACATCCTGAAATAAACATCGGGTTACAATACATAAGATACATAGATGAATACATTCTGAAGTTACAAATACATCAACACTCCCTCTTAACTAGGAAGGTATTCTTTCGACACAATTTTCAGTACTGGTCTTCTTCTCTGTATCATCTGGATCATCTCGTCATCTGCATCTCGAGTCTTCTGAGTCTTCAAGTCATCTTCATTCTTTGAACCTAGATCATCTCTATATCTGGATCATCATCACTAGATCTATATCATCTCTCGATTTGGATCATCATGGGACATCATCACTGGATCTGGATCATCTCTCGATCTGGATCAACATCACTGGATTTGGATCATCACTCGATTTGGATCATCATCACTGGACTAGATCTAGATCATCACTCGATATGAACCATCTCTATTGGATCTGGATCATCACTCGATCTAGATCTCTCGGAGTCATCATAACTGGATCTGGATCATAGCTCAATCTGGATCTCATCTGGTCATCATCATGTGTGCTATCTTTTCATAGGAAGTTCTACAGAGCCAACCTTCTTTCATGCTGGTTGTAGGCCTAGCCATCAGGTAGGTCTTCGCCCAGCACTTACATCTGACCTACTCGTCAGAAAGGCACACCCAACACTCACATCTGATCATGTAGTAACCTACAATCACATTAGAAAGGCCCAACACTCACATTCACCAGCATGATAGGACATCACATCACTAACATCTGTGAAAAGGCTTCAACACTTATATCTGACCTGGAAGGAACTGAATCCTCTCACCATCGCCAGAAAGGCTTGCACTCACATCTGACCTAGAAGGAACTGAATCCTCTCACCATGACAGAATGGCCCCCAGTCCCAGACTGAGCTACTTGGTAATGGACCAGGTGCCTCCATTCTCTCGGAGAATGGCAGTTGCCCTTATATTTGACCTAGTACGAAACAAGTCCTACACCCTTGCTAGAATGGCCTACACTCACATCTGACATGGAAGGAACTGAATCCTCTCACCATGATAGAATGGCCCCTAGTCCTAGACTGAGCTACCTGGTAATGGACCAGGTGACTCCACTCTCCCAGAGAGTGGAAGTTTCCCTTACATCTGTCCTACTCAACAAAATGGCCAGCACTCATATCTGACATGGAAGGAATTGAATCCTCCCACCATGACAGAATGGCTCAGCCCTTACATCTGACCTACTTGTCAGAATGGCTTTGGGACTCATCAATTTCCCTTGGAGGAAACCTCGAACTAGAGAACACAAAGCTTCTCCATGAAGTACTCGAACTTCACTCTAGCCAATGGCTTCTTCAACACATCAGCTATCTGTTCCTCCGTCGAAACATATTGAAGCTTCACTGCTCCTCTCTACACCATATCCATGATATAGTGATACTTGATCTCGATGTGCTTAAACTTGTCATGGAACATTGGATTCTCTGACAACTTCACGCAACTCTAGTTGTCACAATGTATACAAGTAGCATCGATCTGGAGATCAAACAAATCAGATAGTAGCTTCTGTAGCCATACTGCCTCACAACTAGTTGAACAGGCTATGACATACTCTGCTTCAGCTATACTCAGTGCCACACAGGATTTCTTCCTGCTAAACCAAGAGATCATACCTGATCCCATACTGAAGCAACACCCTGAAGTGCTCTTCCTATCGATGGCACTACCTGCCCAATCTGAATCAACATAACCCTCTAGGTTAATCTTCTTATTTGCATCGTACTGGAGCCCATAATAAACTGTACCCCTCAGGTACCTCAGAATATGCTTTGCATCAATTAAGTGAACATTTTTTAGATCTGTCAAGAACTGGCTCAAGGTGTTGACAGCAAAGCAAATGTCTGGTCTCGTGTTCGTCAAGTACATCAATGACCCAATCATTTGACGATACATCATAGCATCAACCGGCTTTGATGAAGCATCGCTCAATAGCGTCACGTTCGATGCCATAGGTGTGGCCATAGTCTTGCAGTTTATCATCCCAAACCTCTTCAGGATCTCTACTGCATACTTCCCTTGTCCAAGGAAGATTCCATCCACACTCTGCCACACCTCCATACCTAGAAAATAATGCATCATACCCAATTCCTTCATCTCGAACTTGACAGTAAGCTTTCTCTTTGTATCAGTAATCAACCCATCCATACCTGTCACAAACATATCATCTACATATAGTAGAAGCATCACTGGGTTGCCATCTTCAACCTTGTAGTAAAGGTTGGAATCTGCTTTACTCTTGGTAAAGCCCAAACTGGATAGAAAGCTATCAATTCTACCATAGCATGTCCTGGGTGCCTGTTTCAAACCGTACCAGGATTTATTCAATATGCATACATGAGACTCCCTGTCATGTGTCTCAAAGTCGAGTGGTTGTTCTACATACACTTCCTCTTCCACTACACCATTTAAGAAAGCAGTCTTGACATCCATCTGGTGTATCTTCCATTTCATCACTGCAACCAGAGAAAGTACTAATCTGATGGAAGTGTATCTGGCTACAGGTGCAAAGGTTTCTTCATAATCTATTCCCTCTTTTTGAGAGAAACCCCGAGCTACAAATCTTGCCTTATATTTTTCAATGCTACCATCTGCAACATGTTTGATCTTGAAGATCCATTTGGAAGTTACAACTGACTTCCCATCTAGTCTTGGGACAACATCCCAGACATCATTATTCATGATCGATTGGTACTCTTCGATCATAACATCCTTCCATTCTTTTCGTTCTACCACTTCTTCATAACTAGAAGGTTCTTTATCAATGAAATCACATAGTAAAGCTACATACTCGGAACAGGATCTGGTCCTCTTTATTTCTCTGTGATTCTCTTCTGGAGCCCCATATATTTCTGCACCTTGGATAAGTTCTCGTACCCAAGAAGGTTTCCTCTTATGAGGATTCTTCTCCAGAGGTGGATCTATGGGTCTTTGTGGTTCTTCAAATTCTTGATCTTCTTCTCGAGTTTCTTAATTCATGGTTGTATCATGAATTCTGGGTGCTTTTGCTTCTTCAGGTTCTTCAGTAGGTCTCTTTATAGATTTGTCATAAGTTGTGTCTTCATCAAATGTCACATCCCTGCTGATGTCAATATTCTTGTATCTTGGGAAATATATTCTGTAAGCCTTCAAGCTTTCAGAGTATCCCACAAATATACCCTTCTTTCCTGAAGGATCTAATTTAGTCCTCTTCTCTTTTGGAATGTGGATGTACACAGGAAAACCGAATATTCTGAGATGGCTGACTTTTGATTTCTTGCCGAAGAAGACTTCTTCAGGAGTCTTATTCTCGAGTACTTTATGTGGAGTATGGTTTTGTACATACACCGTTGTTCTGGTAGCTTCCGCCCAAAGATGCATAGGGAGGTCTTGATCATGAAGCATTGCTTTTGCAACTTCCATGATAGTTCTATCCTTCTGTTCCACAATCCCATTCTGTTGTGGATTATAAGGAGTGGACAACTCCCTCTTAATCCCTGATTCTTTGCATAGCTATTTGAATTCATTTGAAGTGAATTCTCCACCATTATCTGATCAAATGGTCTTGTTCTTCTTTTTAGTATGTTTCTCGATCAAGGCTTTGAATTCCTTGAACTTATTGAACACTTCGTCTTTGTTCTGCATGAAGTAAACCCATGTCTTCCTAGAAAAATCATCAAGAAAAGAAACATAATATGCATACCTGCCTAGAGAGTTTGATGACATAGGACCGCATACATTGAAGTGGATGATTTCCAAGATTCCTTTTGCTTTGCTTTCGCTGCTTGGAAATGCCTTCTTTGTATTCTTTCCTTTCGCACATCCTTTGCATACCCCATCATGTTTTGCTTGGATTTCTGGAAGACCTTCGACAACTTTGCTTGCAATAGGTAGTGCTCTGTAATACACATGTGCAAGCCTTCTATGCCAAAGTTCACTTGTCTCTACTGTGTCATGGAACAAGGCTTTTTCTAGATGGCCCTTTAATTTGTACAATCCTCCTTCTTGTTCTCCAATCACTACCACATCATCGATAGTCTTTCATTTTGGCCACATGATGACTTGACCATCTATGAATGCAACCCAAATTCCTTTTACATCTAATGCTGATATGGAGAGAAGGTTCTTCCTGAGTTCTGGCACAAACAATACTTCTTTCATTGTTATATATTTTCCAGAGTCTAATTTATAGGGAGATTCCCCACTACCTTTTATTGGATATTGGTAGTCATCTCCTAGGTTTACCTTGTGAGGTGATTCATGTTCTAACAATCTCACAAAGGATTCCTTGAATCCAGTCATATGTTCGGAAGCCCCACTTTCTATAAGCCAATCATCACTTCCATGAGTAATGTTACCCGTGAGAGCTAATATCAGAACATATTCATCCTCGCTTGAGGAATCTTCACTTTCATATCTGGATCTCTTCCTGGATGGTTCATCATCCTCTGTAGTATGAGCATGATGTCTTCTTTTGTTGATCTTCTTCATTATCTTCTGTTTTTTACTTCATCACATGTATAGCATATGATCCTAGATACATATTTTCTAGTGTTATCTTTGTGAGAGTGCTTACCTCTGGAGCTATGAGGTCTTCTTTTGTTTGACTTGGAGTGAGACTTGGAGTGTAATATGAGAGCTTGGTCTTCACTTCCCATCTTCTATTCTCGAGCTGATATACGAGATTATTCTTGAGAGCACTCTTTCCATAGTCTGTTGAACTTGACTAACTTCTTTCTATCACAGATTCCTTGGATGAAAGAATCCCATGACCGAGGAAGGACATTCAAGGTAGTCATTACAATCTCTGCATTTTCCACTTCTTCATCAACTGCTTCTAGTTTCTCTTTGATTTGAGAAAATATTGTGAAGTAAGACTAGATTGTTTCTGCATTCTGAATCTTCACATTCTTCAGTTGGTTTCTTAGGGTCATCTTTCGGTTCATGTTCTTCCCTTCAAACAATTTGGTTAGGGAATCAAACATAGCTTTAGGTCTCTTGAGAGAGGACACCTATGGGATAAGGTGATCCTTGATAGAATTAGCAATGAACCTCTTTTCCATAACCATCTTCTTCTTATGTAAGGCCTTTGCCTCATCTCCCTCTAAATCTGGAACCTCCTCATGGATGTAGGAGTCTAACTCATTTTCTTCCAGGACCAAGGAGATCCTATACTTTGAGGCTCGGAAGTTATCAGCCCCCTCAAGCTTTTCATCAAGCTTAGTATGATGAGACATCTTAACTGAGAACCTCAAACGAAAATACAAAATATTTTAGATCTTACCAGGTTCAAGATGTTGGATCTGAAACTTGAGCTAAAATCCTGCAGAGCTGGTTTAAGAGAAGATTAGGGTTTTGCTTTTCTGGAGTTCTGTCCACCCAAATGCCTTGAAATTTTTCCCTAACTTCAATTTTGGGGAGGAGATCAATCCAGGCCTGGGCTCACTAAAAAATTATTCTTTTGTGAAAATCCCTAATTTCCAACAGTAGTGACAGGTCCGAAACTGAAAAACCTCAGAATTGGATTCTGCTTCGACAGAAAGATGCGCCCTAAGGGGGAGAGTTATTCCACCTTACTTTTTCTGAAAATTTGTGGAGGAATATCCAGAAACTAGGAATCCCTAGTTCCCGCAGCTGCACAGTGTCTTCTTCTCAGGCTAGCTCTGATACCATGTTAGTTTTTCAACATTCAAGCTAGCATTATGTTAGGATATTTACTGAGAGAATAACAAGTACAACAATAAAACATAAGAGACAATGAACACAGTGTTTTTCAATGGGGAAACCATAAATGCAGAAAACCCCGCAACTTCCTTAGAGATAGAATCAACATAAGATGTAAAACCCCAAAACAGTAAGATGCACTCCCGACAACAGTAATCTTCTTCTTGTCTAGCCCCAGTGTCTTCTCCTTCCTCAACTATGTGCTACACTTGAGTGTGTGAGTGATGTGTTCTAAATAGAGACCCCAACTCTCTATTTATACTAATCCTGACATGACTAAAACCTTACTAGGGCTGACCTCTACTAGGAGAGTCTAATAACCCTAGTGCCCCGGAACTACAGGGACTTTATCCCTTAGACAATCAGAGGGTTACCCACTATGAATTGACATGACTTGTTTACATTATTGATTCTCTCGATCGGAACATCATGGCATCACAACATGACTCAATTACATAATAGATACATCCCGGAATAAACATCGGGTTACAATACATAAGATACATAGATGAATACATTCTGAAGTTACAAATACATCAACACCAGAACCTCTTCCCAATACAAAGATGCAATAATTATTTCTAAGAGTTTGACAATGTATGAACCATTGTCTCTTTAAGAAAACATGATCTAAGATAATGGGTGGATGTTACAATATGTAATGCACAAAATTGCAATAAAAAAAATCAGATAGCGATAAAAAAAGTACTCATTTAATCCTTAAAAGCAAAACCTAGTGGCTGCTTGTGCATGTCAATGCATCATGACCCATATCAAATGAAAATAGAGACCTTCATCTTGATTCTGAGAAAATAATCATGATATTGAACTACTACAGAACAGTGAACAATAGAAATAGTTCTATTACACTCTGTTCTCTATAAATTAGGAGCTCTAGCCTCTCTCAAAATTGAGAAGTGCACCTCATGAGCAGGCAATGCCAACATGATTTGATCAGCATCATGTAGCCATTGGGACAAAGGCATTTACCAATAGCCATTTGGGACAAAGGAATTTACCAACAACAATATGTCATTTACCACCCTTTTATGCCTGCAACATGCATCACCATCTGAATATGATGCCAAACAAGAGTTTGCCAGGGAGCATTCTGAGACATGGCTGTTACAATCTATTTTGATCCTACTTTCCCCTGAGCTTTTAGGCCTGCCAACCCTATGCCTCACCAACCATTCTTTTTACATGTAACAAAAATCAAAGTCACATTATTTGAACATAGGATCAACCCAACAAATTTGAAGATTAGGAATATCATTTGGATTTAAGAAAACTAGCAAAAATTCTAAAATGAAACTGATACAAATAGAAAAAGCTAAAAAAATGCTATTTTTTTTACCAAAACAGGAAATTTTTTGTAGACTATGGAAGTTTCTTGTATGGACTCATCAAGTTTCTTGTACGGAATTTCCATATTCGTCTATACTAACTAAATAATTGTCAAATCTTGGAAACCCTCCCCACTATTTACTGAGTATGGTTAGCTCATTTCAGCAGTAAGCTTGATTCAGTGAGTGTTTTGACTCCTCACTGAGTCTGTAATAATATTAGAAAAACTACAACAACCTCCGAGAATGCAACATTAATCTACAAAAATGGTTTTGATCCCCACTGAGATATTCAATAATATTAAAGCAACTACAAAAACCTCCAAGGATGAATCATTTATCTACAAAAATGGTTTTTGACCTTTGGGCCTGATACTGTAGGTATACATATCTTCCTTCCTTGGTTGCTTCAAATTGCTACAATAGCCAAAGAGCTGTTGTATATTTACCACTATTAATACCCTAGCTTGAACCAATCAGGGAAAAAAATGTCAGATCATTTGCCCCAAGTTTTGTCAAGAGTGGTTATCTAATAAATTCAACATATTTAAAAAAAAAATAATTGGCAAATTAATAATGTGCAGTATTTATATGACTTCGATCCTAATATTAAAAATGGTCTTTGGATATCTGAGCTAGTATATAAGAATGATCATATAT